>JAQIFY010001950.1:0-13753 GCA_028533085.1 Varecia variegata | reverse complement strand
GACCCCGTCTCTACTAAAAATAGAAAGAAATGATCTGGCCAACTAAAAATATATAGAGAAAAAATTAGCCGGGCATGGTGGCGCATGCCTGTAGTCCCAGCTACTCGGGAGGCTGAGGCAGAAGGATCGCTTGAGCCCAGGAGTTTGAGGTTGCTGTGAGCTAGGCTGATGCCACGGCACTCACTCTAGCCCGGGCAACTAAAGCGAGACTCTGTCTCAAAAAAAAAAAAAAAAAAAAACAAGATAAATACGACTCAATAACTGAGAAAATTCAGGGCTACGAGAAAGTGAGAGTAGGAGATGAGACTAGTATACACAATACATGTGATGCTATTCCATACCAACTGAGTTTTCTAGCTCCAAAATAAAGAAGAAAATATAACTAATTATATAACTCACAGTATTCTTGAAATAAAAACAAACCAGCTGCTCAGGGTAAATTCAACTATCTGTAATACTGAAAACAGAATTTCTGAGTCCACATGAAGAAGCTACTGTACAATATAGTGAATCCTATCATCAGCAGTTAAGTAATAGCAATTCAATCCTCTGTAGCCTAGACTACCAAAATAACCTTCTAATTGTTCTTCCTGATTTTATTTTTGTCCCTTTTAAATCTGTTCTTTAAGTAGCCAGAATAATCTCTCAAAATGTAAAATCAGAGCATGACACTCACCTTAAAACCTTTGAATGATTTTCCATCATACTTATCACCAAAACTACTTACCAAGGCCCTCAAAGCTCTACATCTGTAGTCCCCAACCCCTGGGCCACATACCAGTACCTGTTGCCCATTAGGAACCCGGCTGCACAGCAGGAGGTGAGCAGCAGACAAGCGAAGCTTCATCTGTATCTACAGCCACATAAGCTCTGCCTTCTGCCAGATCAGCAGGGGCATTAGATTCTCATAGGAGCGAGCGAACCCTACTGTAAACTGCACATGCAAGGGACCTAGGTTGGTGCGCTCCTTATGAGAATCTATTGCCTGATGATCCGAGCTGGAGCTGAGACAGTGATGCTAGTGCTGGGGAACGGGGGCAAATACAGATTATTACTAGCAGAGAGGTTTGACTGCACAATAAATGTAATGCACTTGAATCATCCCGAAACCATCCCCCCGCTCCCTCATCCAGTAGAAAAATTGTGCTCCATGAAACCGGTCCCTGGTGCCAAAAAGGTTGGGGACCGCTGCTCTACATCATTTGACTCTGATAATATTCCTAATTTCATTTGCACCTCTCTTCCCCTTGCTCACTACATTGTAGCCATACTATTACCCTTTCTGTTCCTTGACAGCACCTTCGGACTTTGATCTTCCCTCTGCCAGGAATGCTATTTCCCCTTATTGCCCAATTTCATTCAGACACCTGCTCAAATGTCACCTCCTTAAGGTATTCCCTGATAATTGAATCTGAAGTGGCCCACCTCACCTCCAGTCACTATCACATTAACCTGCTTTATTCTTCTCATACAATCTAAAAGCTATTTGAAATTCCATCTAAAACTATTTAAATTCCCACTCTTTGTTGTGGATCTCCCTCCAAAAAAAGTGAGATTACGAGAGCAGGGATCCAGCCTATCTTGTCCACCACTGTATCCCCAGCACTTCAAACAGTGCCCAAAGCAGATGTTCAAACATTTGTTGAGTAAATTAAGAATATCTGAAAATGGCGCAGCTCTCGGTGATCTGGCTTAATCTGGACAGCTTTCAGTTTTGCTGGAGTAGTGCTGGTTAGGTAACTGTTTTTAGGTCATATATGCTGCCTTTGAAATGAAAATATTGCACTTTCTTCTCAGAAAAAAGTGCATACAAGCAAAATTCTGCATAAACTTCATAAAACCAACTCATGGTTCTCAGGTTAAAACCCCTGATCTAAAGGCATGTTACCACCTTTGTGCAGTGCAATGCACATTAGATAACCAATTCCTGTCCATGGATATCAAGGCTAAAAGGAAAAAATCGTTAACAAGCTACAAATTATTCTAAACAGATTTCTCTATAAAGTGGTAGAATACAATAGTGGTCAAATGAGTAATGACCATGGCTAATGGTTGCTTAGTCCTCCTGTATTATATTGTACTGAGAAGCCCAGACTTGTAATTTATTATGAAAGAAATGGCATATATGTTGATGATATATATAGTAAGAAAACAAATCTGTGAAGTGAGGAGTAGTTTTATAGAGTACCTCTTTAAAAATAGCGTAGACTATACTCTTGTTCCAATTACATAAGATACTGGATCAGGACAGGCATAAGAACAAGTCAAGCTGCACAAGTCAAGGTGCAGAAGTTGATAAAGTTAAAAAACAAAGCAAAAAAACCCCCCAAAACCTAAAAAGGATTGGCTTTACATTTAGAATAGTCCATAAAGTCGTGGAGGCAGAGAATCTTCCCTGGGTTCCATTAATAAATAGATGCAGGTTCACCGTGACAAAATGATTTTTTTAAAAAAGTATTCTTTAAAAAACTATGTCAGATCAAAGAAGTGATGGGGGGGGGAGAACACATTTAGGTGTAAAACTCCTCTCCCACCTGGCAGGGAGGACTTCCTGTCAGGTTAAAGAGATCAACTAAACAAAGTAGCTTTTGTTCCTCTACCTCTTCTCTTTTTGTATCTGTAGGTAATGGGTTAAAGTAAGCCATGTGGGCAAAAAATTTCTGTAAGTTCTAAAGGAGTTAGAATATTTTTTTAGTACCACTAAATAGTAATCCTATTTTCTTTCTGGAAGTTTTGGCTTTAAGTTCTTATTTTGGCAAGAATTAGATTTTTCAGTCTTAAGGAAAGGTATAATTATCTTGAAAAAAGTCACTTTAACTGTATTTCCTTTTTAATACTCTGAGACACTCTTTATAACAAACAGAAATGTATAGAATTTACCTTGATCATTTTATTAATAAAACATCTACCCTTCAAATTGTTCTCATGTCATTTATAATATATGAGAATATTAGTAAAGGGAAAAGAAACCAGTAATAAATATATTCACTTGTCTCTAAGTATGCACACTGTGGCTCAATAACAACGGCCTTGATGATTCACCAAGGAATTTGACAACTGCTAGGATTTGAACTCTATGTGAGCTGGTATTTTAATTTTCCACCCAAATCCTTTCATTCTTTACAAGCAATCCTGTATTACTGTTCATGCTTCTTCACAATAAGTTATTCTATATGACTGACTGACTGGTTTACTGCATCTAAGCAGCATTAATCCGTTAGTAATTATCACTCTTCATAAAGTTATCTGAATGCTTAAAAAAAGTTCAGCAAATTATTTTTTAAAACTTACTATTTCTCATTTTTATATTATTTGCATTTTAATATTTAAATTTCATCTATCTGCTGAAAAGTTTGTCTATTTGCTATTATAATCCTGTTTTAGCCAGACAGTTCTAGGAAATCACAGATTAATAGTGACCCAGGTAAGTCTGTTTGTTTTCTGTGTGCCACAGAACACTGTTTTGCAGGATGGTAAGAGATTTTCATTTGTGAAAAGTATTCAATACTCAAACAGGTTTGGGGGGGGAAGTGGGATACACCTTTACTCTAGGACTTCTCAAAGCCTTTAATATGCTAATGAAATTGTGAATTTACAAGAAAGGAACACAATATGCAGAATGCAGAATTTCCCACACTTATTTGATCATAGTTTACTTTCTTCATGACTCACTATCCCAAACAACAGTTTAGGAAATGCTGCTTAAGTTCTGCTCTTTATTCCATCATTGCTAATCACTTAATTAATGTGTACACTGCCTTTGTCTAAATTCTTATAATTCCCCTGTCCAAAGTATTTCTTTACCCCATAAAAGGACAAGCAGTTGGTTCTGGAAAGATAACAATATTTCTTAAGAAATAATTTACATTACTATTTTAGTATCTGTAATGCCAAGATAACTCAAGAAAGGTTTATATTTCTTACACTTTCATTTCAGAAGGCAGAGAAATTGGTAATGTATTTTTAGAAATGTTCTCACCAAAAATAATTAAAGTAGAAAAAAATCTGTGCTTTTAAAGAATGTTTGTTTACATGGAACATTAGCTTACGTGGAATACCTCAATTTCTAAGAAGGTGTTGCTGTATAGCAAAAAATGCTTCTAAGTATAGCTAAAAGATTTGCATTCACTTATTCCACATTTACTGATTGCTTACTGTGTGCCAGGAATAGTGTTAGGCCATGGATATACAGCAGTGAACAAAAAAAGTATGACTCTTGTCCTCATAGGCTTGTGGTTTAGCTTTTTCTTTTTTATATATTGCTTATATTGTTACACTTAGTCTTGAAGTGTTTTATTTTTTAAAATACCTTTGATGTAATAAGAGTATAGATAGGCTGGTATTTAAAACCACAAACCTACAATCAACTAATTTGCTTATGAGAGATGGCATGAACCATGAAATACAGGCATACAGTTAACTGGAACACATTAAAAAACATTTTACTTGTACATTAGAAGCATGTGTCATTTATATCTCACAGTCTTATGTTTTACAATTATTTTACATCCAATTCTTTTCAATAAATGGTGCTGGGTCAATTGGATAACCACATGGAACAAAATGAATCTTGAACCTTACACCCCACACCATGCATAAAAATCAATTCCAGATGAATTATAAACCTAAATATGAATGGTAAAACAATAAAACTTTTAGAAGAAAACATAGGAAAATATCTTCATAATTTCAGAGGTAGGCAAAGATTTCTTAAACAGGTTCTCTTAAAAGAACCACAAAGGGAAAAAAATAATAAATTGGATTTCATTAAACTGATGAACTTTTCTGCTCATCAAAATATACCACCATTAAGAGTGAACAGACAAGCAACAAAGCAGGAGAAGATATGTGCAATACATATATCTGACAAAAGACTCACAATCAGAATATACAAATCAGTAAGACACAGACAGCCCAAAAGGAAAAAAAAAAAGGCCCAAAATCTGGGCAGGTTATTCACAAAAGAGGACATTCAAACATCAAACACACATATGAAAAGGAATTCAATTTTATAAGTCACCAAGAAATACACCAGCATACCTTGGAGATATTGTAGGTTTGGTTCCAGACCACTGCAATAAAGTGAATATCACAATAAAGCGAGCCACATGAATTTTTTGATTTCTCAATGCAGGTAAGAGTTATGTTTACACTATACTGTAGTCTATTAAGTGTGCAATAGCATTATGTCTTTAAAAATGTACATACTTTCATTAAAAATACTTTATTTCTAGAAAATGCTAACAACCATCTGAGCCTTCAGTGAGCTGTCATCTTTCTTTGATGGTAGAAAGTCTTGCCTCCATGTAGATGGATGCCGACTGGTCAGAGCGGTGGTTGCTGAAGGCTGGGGTAGCTATGGCAATTTCTTAAAATAAGACAACAATTAAGTTTGTCACATTAATTGACTCTTCCTTTCATGAAAGATTCTTCTGTAGCATGTGATACTGTTTGATAGCATTTTACCCACAGTAGAACTCCTTTCAAAACTGGAGTCCATCCTCTGAAACTTTGCCTCTGCTTTATCAACTAAGTTCATGTAATATTCTAAATCCTTTGTTGTCATTTCAACAGTGTTCACAGCAGGAGCAGATTACATCTCAAGAAACCACCTTCTTTGCTCATCCATAAGAAGCAATTCCTCATCCATTCCTGTGCAGTTATTAACACTTCCACATCTGCACTGAAGTCTTGAACCCCTCCAAGACATCTATGAGGGTTGGAATCAACCTTCTAAACTCCTGTTAATGTTGATATTTTTGACCTCATCTCATGAATCATGAATGTTCTTAATGGCATTTAGAATGGTGAAGTGAACCCTTTCCAGCAGGTTTTCAATTTACCTTGCCCAGATCCATCAAAAGAACTATCTATGGCATTATAGCCTTACAAAAAGTTTTTCTTAAACAGTAAGACTTGAAAATTGAAAATTATTCCTTGGTCCATGGGCTACAGAATGAATGCTGTGTTAGCAGGCATGAAAACAACATTCATCTCCTTGTATACCGCCATCAGAGCTCTTGGGTGACTAGGTGTATTGTCAATAGGCAGTAAGATTTTGAAAGGAATCTTTTTCCCTGAGCAGATTTCAACAGTGGGCTTAAAATATTCAGTAAATCATGCTGTAAACAGTTGTTCTTTCATCCAGGCTTTGTTGTTCCATTTCTAGAGCACAGGTAGGGTAGATTTAGCATAATTCTTAAAGGCCCTAGGATTTTCAGAATGGTCAATGAGCATTGGCTTCAACTTAAAGTCACCAGCTGCACTAGCCCCTAATAACAGATTCAGCCTGTCCTTTGAAGCTCTGAAGTCAGGCATGGACTTTTCCTCTCTAGCTATGAAAGCTCTAGATGGCATTATCTTCCAATAGAAGGCTGTTGGGTCTACGTGGAAAATCTGTTGTTTAATGTGGCCCCCACCACCAATTATCCTAGCTAGATCTTCTAGAGAACTTGCTGTAGCTTCTATATGCACTTGCTGCTTCACCTTGCACTTTTATGTAATGGAGATGGCTTCTTTCCTTAAACCTCATGAAGCAATGTCTATTAGCTTCCAACTTATTTTCTGCAGCATCCTCACTTCTCTCAGCCTTCATAGAATTGAAGAGAGTTAAGGGCTTGCTCTGGATTAGGCTTTGGCTTAAGGGGCTGTTGTGGTTAGTTTGATCTTTTACCCAGACAACTAAAACTTTCTCTATATCAGCAATAAAGCTGTTTCGCTTTCTTATCATTTGTGTGTTCACAGGAGTAGCACTTTTAATTCCCTTCAAGAACTATTTCTTTGCATTCACAGCTTGGCTAACTGTTTGGTACAAGAGGCCTATCTCGGCTTTCTATATGCCTTCCTCACTAAACTTAATCATTTCTAGCTTTAATTTAAAGTAAAAGATGAGCCACTCCTCCTTTCATTTCAACACTAGAGGCCATTGTAGGGTTATTAATTGGCCTAATTTTCAATATTGTTGTGTCTCAGGGAATAGGGAGGCCCAAAGAGAGGAAAAGAAGAGAATGGCTGGTTGGCGAGGCAGTCAGAACACACAATTTATCAATTAAGTTCACTGCCTTGTATCTGTGAATCACAATAAAGTGAAGCACAATAAACAAGGTATGCTTGTATATTAAAACCACCGTGTAAAACTACAACACAGCTACTGGAATGGCTAAAAAAGGAAAAGACAAGACAGTACCAAGTGATAACAGATGTAGAGCAACTAGAACTTTTCTACACTGCTGGCTGAAGTATAAACTAGTACAACTGCTTTGGAAAATGCTTCACAGTTATTAAAACTATTAAAACCAATCATATGTACACACCCCCGACTCAGCAATTCCACTCCTATGTATATAACTCAACAGACATGTATGCATATGTTCACCAACGACATGCAAAAGAATGTTCATGTTAGCACTATTTGTAATAGCAAAACTGAAATAAGTTCATATGTTCACCAATAGTGGAACACACACATAAATTATGGTATATTCCTACAAGGGCAGTCTATAAGGCAAAGGGAATGAATGAACCACAGCTTCATGTAATAACATGGATAAATTTCAAAGACATAACAGTGAGAAAAAAAAAGGCAGAACCAAAAAGTTATATTGCACAGTTTCATGTACACAAAGTTCAAATCAGGCTAAATTTATCTGTGGTGTTAGAAGACATGATAGTGGTTATCTTTTGAGAGGGAAGAGAATAATGACTGGAAAGAGACACAATATGGGTGGTTCCTTTCAAGGTACTGGTCAAGTTCTCTTTCTTGATCGGGGTGTTACAGAGATACAGTCACTTTTTGAAAAATCAGCAATAGTACATTTATGATGTGCCTGAATGCGTATCATACTGTAATAAAACATTTCTTTTGAAAAGTGCTATGAGATCCACAGCTATTCTGCACATTTCAAATTCTCTCTCAAATTCTCTACATATAATTCAGAGGAATTATTACTCCTCTTTCCCCTAGTTTGCCCAAAATCAAATACTTGAAAATAGAGCCTAATCCCGAATAGCGTACAGAAAAGAAGATAATTTTTATGGAACACAATTGTATTTGGGAGAAGAAAATGGTATGCTTGACTCATATTTGGGCTAATAAAAACCACATTTTATTTTCCTCTACAAAGCTATACTACACCTCTAAGGCTATAGACTAAATATCCCAACATTTTAAAAATGCTCCTCACATGACAAGGTATCTGATCCCTCCCCTGGCCTTGTAACTCTCTTAGGTGTTCTCCAATTTGAGAGTGTCTGTATCATCATACATTACTCCAGGCATAGTCTTGACAGCCCCAAAGCACAGTAGTCTGATCCAAGTACCACACTTTCATGAATGCAGGCTGAGAACTGCCATCACACGGTTTGT
Organism: Varecia variegata; assembly: GCA_028533085.1. NCBI lineage: Eukaryota > Metazoa > Chordata > Mammalia > Primates > Lemuridae > Varecia > Varecia variegata. The sequence continues at coordinate 5,388 of JAQIFY010001950.1, read as the reverse complement.
GTGGAGGATAACTAAAACTATCAGATATCTTTTATATTACATCAGATTTCCTATATCCTGGAATTTTGAAAATTTAACTTAAAAAAAGTTAAATATGGACAATGCTTTCCTTACTAAATTTAACGTTGTTGGCTTTGGCTCATCACTCAATTCTACTGAAAGTACTTCGATTCTGTCTTCTGTCACCTTAGGTAACTCCCAGCTTTGTATAATCTGTACATACGGTTCATATTTTTTCTATGTCTTAATTCAAGGCATTATTTAAAAAATATGTTGATCCCAAACTGTCATAGACAGACATCTAGAGGACACTGCCAGAGTCTTCCTTAAAGCAGCATTTCCCAAAGATGTTTCACACAATACACCCCAAAGTGAGTGAGGGAGGTGTTTTGTAATGAGTTTGGGAATGCTGGGTTACTGTGGAATTTGTCTTTAAAATTTGAATAAATATGGTGAGTCCCTAAGAGGGGTTAGAATATAAAGTGCTTCCCAAACTTATCTACCTTTTTTAAGAAACCTTTTCTCATCTTGAGAAATCAGTGTTTCTGGAAAGACCCTTTGGGAAACAATGCTCTAAAGTAATAATGATACATTAGGCAACACTCTTTGGGCAAAAAATTGTTTTATTAGCTGTAAACCCACCTTGCTGCTTTATCATTTGACCTACCTAAACTTCTCCATATTGTCTAAAAGATTATCAAGATATTGTCAAATGAAGCAATGATATTGTACCAGTCTAAGTAACTTATTACAAAGTGAAATAGGATCAGTTAAATAGGATTTAGTATAGTATTAGTGAAGCCATGGATGCTTAATCTACTGTGAAAATTATGCTCAGTAAGCAGCTATGAAGATGAGATATATTTTTTAAAGTTTTCCATCAAAATGGCTACATTTAAAAAGTTTTGGTGATTAGCTACCTGGAAAATTCAGTTATATGTGACATCTCATTTCTCAGTGATATTTAGTGAAATGTTTCTATGCATTAAGAATGAATTATAAAAAATTATCACTTAATACTGCATATTATATGGAGAATCTTATAATAAAATAGTTTTTAAAATTTAAGGTTTTTATATATTGTCAAAAGAATTTCACATATTCATCTGAAATCCACTTGAAAGATTACAGTTAACAAAATATATGGTCTTTGTAAAAGAAAACACACATAAGTATATTAGTGACAATTTCAGAACTGTGGGTAGGAGGATGATAGGCTCTACTTATAAAAAAATTTACAAAAACAAATCGTGTTCGAACAGCACATTTAAATTGATTGAGGCAGCATATTCACATAATGCAGTACCAGGACCGCTAATTCTCCACATTGTCTATTAGGGCAGTAGGCCTTAAGATGTTGTTGAGATAACTGGCTTCCATTAGCAAGTATGTGATTGGCAGGATGATAAAGTCTTTTCACTCACAGGTCAGCTATTTCCTTTTCTTTAAAGAAGGCAATCCTGATGATCCATCTTTTAGCTACAGTCTCTCATTGAGTCCCAATTCTCTTGCCTTCAGCTTTGATATGGTTCTAACTTTCCTCTTATATCAGCTCATACTTGTCATCAACTCCTCTATTCAGAACAGCAAATATCAGGAGTTTGACCTCAGGGCAAAGTCCGGGTGGGCAGGTAAAATTTGACCACTGGACCTACTTCCTAATCTTTCATAGCCAGCAATTCATGAAGCAGTATCAAATTCAAACTAAAAAACAGAAGCATGACCCCTTATAAGTACTATGAAAAGGGCTCTTTTGCCTTTCTAAGTATACTTGAAAAGAACTGTCAGCCAGCCTATTAAGACAGAAATGGATCACAGACAGAAAAAAAAAGAAGGAAAAGTGCAGAAACCCAACTGAAATGTAAATAAAGGTGTTAGCACCCCCTTTATGTTTGCTGAAATACTACTTCATATAAAAGTGTTAAAGCAATATGCTATGAAATATCTTTATGAAGTCAGGAACATAAAAGCATTATTGAAACTTTAAGGCATCCTTAAAAACTTACATCACCTCATGTGAGACTTTAGTTTTCAAGACTAGTTTTATTTTTTTGCCAATTCCTGTACTTAGCATTTCACCACTTAATTGTTTGTAAATTAACTGAAAACACAAATACAGGTTAAAAAAAAAATAACTATCTTTTTCAATGTATTAAATCTAGGCTGCTAAAATCATAAAATTCAAGTTACGCCACAGTGGTCCAGGAGCTAAAGACAAGAATTAATTGTACCTTTTCATTCTGGAATACAAAAGTACAAAAATAAAGTATAATTAAATTTTGATAGTAATGATCAGGGAAAATTATTTTAAGCCCCCTTTAAAACTAGAAAAATCAACATGTTATAAAACAGCTCACCAAAATTTTCTATCCACTAGTCACTTCCATTGGATATTTACTACCATATTTTAAAATTGCATTTTATATTTATATAGTTATTTCTATATAAATCTTTTATTCTAACAATTATACACATGTAATAGATTCACAGTTCTACATGTTTCATAATAGATTTTAATTAACTTAAAAGTCTCTTAAATTACATTGATGAGGAAAAGTCGACGAGGACTTAATGCCTTCTAAGTGCATATACTTGAAAAATAAACTCAACCACAATGACTTGAGATGTTTACTAATATTTATAAGTTTGTCTTAGTAACGATTCCCTAGCAAGCTATATACTTGTAAAGAGGCTTTCTATGCTGTCAAAAGATGACTGTCTTTGAAGAAAGAAAGTACCTGGAATTAAACCAATCATCTATCTATTAAATACTTGGACAAACCAAGGAACAGAATCTTTATCAACAGTTTCATAAGCTATGTGGTCCTATTCACAATCCTACAAACTAGTTAACATCATATAAACTAGTTAACACCACACCAATTCATACACAACCAAGAAAATATCACACAATAAATTTCAAATTTTCTGTGAACAGATTTGTATATAATAGAAATTATCTTCAAATCATCTCCTCTTTCAGTTGTCCTTTGGAATGGAGAACATATTCACGTCCTTATAATAGAAAAACTTACCCCAGTAAGTGCCTATAAACTAATTGGGAAATGAGTATACAATCAATCCTATTTCCAACTTGCTAAAAAATCCAATTTCCTATATTAAATCGTATTGTTCAGGGAAATAGGACTGCAACATAAAGAATTCCTTCTAAAGGAAATGGACCTACTGCCAATAGAAAGAATATCTTCTGGTAAAATGGAGTGGAAGCTGAGAGTTGTTGGAGGGGAAGGGAAAATTTCCCCTTTGCCACTGGAAGATTTACTAAAAAATCAACTGACAAGAGGCTAAGATTAGTAGGAGAAATGACATATAAATTTATTAGCATGAATAAGGGACAATCACAGAGTCACTGCCCCATCACACAATAGAATACAGATGGTTATATATCTTTTTTCTTAGGGGAAAGGGAGATGGAGAATGTGTGGATGATTTAAGGGAGGGTAGTAAATGATTTTTTGGAGAATTTAATGGGCTTGAGAACATACAATGGCCAGGACAAAGTTTGTTGGGCCTACAGAACAGACTATGGTTGGTGACAAAAGTCTGTCCAGGTATACTGACAGACTTTATTCTTTCTTCTTGCAGTATGAGTTCAGTTAATGAAAACCAAGGGAAGGGACTAGAGATAATTGTTTTTTTCTTTGGCAGGTCTGAACTTCAGACAGATAAGAGAATTTTAGAGAATTTTATCCTGTACTTTGAGAGAGACAAAGGATTAGGAGACAGGGAGTTGGGAGAGGTCAGAGACCTTGAGGCTTCTTCTTCAGTTCAACATGTCAAAGTGCCATATTTTGGGATATTGGTCTCTAGGCCCCAACATTTACCTGTCTGAAACTTCCCTATAAGTTTCACATATAAAAAGCTGAGTTGGTTGCTATGGAGAGACAAATCAAGTTAGTGGTTGAATGGCAAAAGATCTTATCAAACCAGTCTCTTATTTTGGGAATAGGCCAGTCCAACTAAATACTATGTCTTATTTTGGAAGACGGCATTGTAGATGGGCTCTCAAAGCTAGGGCTCTGTATAATATGTAGGTAAACAGATTTTTAGTAAGAGGCATCTCTATGGAAATAAAAAAAACCAAAGGTCAATGTCTGGAGTAGTCTATAAACTAGATTTTAGAGTCTCTGAAGCAACTTCAGATTGCAGCGGCAATCTTACAGATTTTATTTGGATTGTAGTTTGAATCAGGCGTTCAAGTGAATCCATATATCAGCAGGCATGAAGGCTGTTTATATATAAGTTGCTGTAGTGATTTTTGTTTTGAAGTTTACATTAAGTTGTCTAGCTCTTGTCTGTAGCACTTTAAGAAAAGCGGTTTTAATATTTAGTTATTTTAAGTGAGAAAAATTTGAAAACATTAGTTTGGAGACTTGTAGCTAGGAAAGAATTTAGAATTTAATCTAAATTGTAGGCAAATAAAAACTGAAAAATAATGGCCAGGTGCAGTGGCTCACACCTGTAATCCTAGCACTCTGGGAGGCTGAGGCAGGAGGATCACTTGAGGCCAGGAGTTTGAGACCACCCTGAACAATATAGCGAGACACAATCTCTACAAAAAATAGAAAACTTAGCCAGGCATGATAGCACATGCCTTTAGTCTCAGATACTTGGGAGGCTGAGGCAGGAAGATCAGTTGAGCCTGGGAGTTTAAGGTTGCAGCAAGCTATGATGATGCCACTGCACTCTAGCCTGAGCAACAGAGTGAGACCCTGTCTCAAAAAAAAAAAAAAAAAGGCAAGGCCAGAATCTAATAACAGGTGTACTATAGGATTTTAAAACATATAATTTCTTCTGGTCACCTCCTTTTAAAAAAAGACAAATTACAAATAGGACCAATTTATTTGTAAAATAAGTTTTAGTCTTATTATATTTGGTCTGATTATTTGAATAAAGCACAACAAGAACAGTGATTGGCCATACAGGCTCTTTTTAAGTTGGCTTTGCTGGAACTTTTTAAAAGGAATTTTGGATTACACTTTTAAAAACCTCAAGGCTAAGAAATCAAGCCAAGGATTTTCCATCAGACTATGCCTGTAATATCTGTACAAATTGGGTGAATTTTTCTCTTTTCGAGGTCCCCAAAACATCTTGAGGTTGTTGGGCCTGTCAGAAAGTGACATTTTTTACTTAACCACAAGGCCAAGAACCTTGTAAGGGAACCATGTAGACAAGTCTTTTTTAAAAGTCTACTGGCTTTACAAAGTCAACCTCAATCCCTCAAAGCAGTTTGGTCATATATGAAAATAAGACATTTTAGTCAAAGCCTTGGTAAAATAATCAATGTTTTCAATGTGTCCTGTTATAAAAGAAAAGATTCTTATTGAACTTATATAATTATATTGTCATAAAATAAGAATATTTATG
>JAQIFY010000195.1:1125-16362 GCA_028533085.1 Varecia variegata | reverse complement strand
TTTTTTGCTTCTTTTATAACATATGTCAAAATTTACCAGATCCAACCACCAGTTCCCCATTCTTATTTTATTCAGTTCTTGTTCCCCATTCAGTAGCATTTGACCTACACCTTAACATTCTTTAATCTCATAGATTTTATGACACCACTAAGTCTCTGGGTTTTCCTCCCACCTCACAGGCTGCCTCCTTTTCATTCTGATTTGTTGGTTCCCCCCTCACAGACCTATAAATGCTGCTTTCTCAGTGGCTCAGCTCAAAGGCCATGTCTCCCTTCTAACCGTACTCTCTTTTTAGGTGATCTTATCCATTCCCATGACGATAGTTCACCTAAAAAGTGATAACTTCCAAAAGTGTATTTGCATCTCTGATTTCTCCCCACACTTACACCCTGATATCTCTACTACATTTCACAGACATTTCAAATTTAAAATGTCTAATTCTGGCCAGGCACGGTGGTTCATGCCTGTAATCCTAGCACTCTGGGAGGCCGAGGTGGGTGGATCGCTCAAGGTCAGGAGTTCGAGACCAGCCCTAGCAAGAGCGAGACCCCGTCTCTACTAAAAAATAGAAAAAAATTATCTGGCCTACTAAAAATATATATAGAAAAAATTAGCCGGGCATGGTGGTGCATGCCTGTAGTCCCAGCTACTCGGGAGGCTGAGGCAGAAGGATTGCTGGAGCCCAGGAGTGTGAGGTTGCTGGGAGCTAGGCTGAGGCCATGGCACTCACTCTAGCCCAGGCAACAGAGTGAGACTCTGTCTCAAAAAAAAAAAATGTCTAATTCTGACTCTATTAATACCATTCTCCCCTTATCTCCTCCACCTGATCCTCCCCAATCTTCCCTACCTCACTGATGGCACCAGCACCCACGCAGGGTTTCAAGCCCCATCCTGCAATTCATCCTTTATTCTTCCCATTCTCTCACCCTCACTCCAAATCCTATTGGTTCCTCCCTGTGCACTGAGACTGTCCTGGTCTGATTCACCATCATCACTCGCTCATCTTGACTATTGCAAAAGCAGATTTCCCTTCTTTTATTATTAACATCCTACAGCTGTCACCTTTTGAAACCTAAATCGGGTCAGGTCACCTCCTGCTTAAAATCTTCTAAAGGCTTCTCATTATACTTTGAATAAACTCTGATCTCCATGCCATGGCTCACCACAGTGACACCTGCCTCTCCAACTTCAGCTTGTGCTACTCCACTTCCTGCTCACCAAGATCTGCCATGGAGTCTTCTGTATGTCCCTGGAGTACCTGGTGTACTTTTTCCTTAGAGTGTTGGTGCTCCCTGTTTTCTCTGCCTGGAATGTTCTTGCTCTGGCTTTTCATGACAGGCCCCATCTCATCATTCAGGCCCCCAGTTAGATGTTTCCTCCTCAAAAGAGGTCTTCTCTGACAATTCTACTCAGAACATTGTCACGTTATCCTTGTTTTCTTCACTGTCTTATTTTGCAAAATCAGCTTATTTATCCATTTCTTTACTTGGTTATTATCTGTCTTCCTGGTGTTAGCTTTATGAGAACAGGCAAATTGTTCTTTTTGCTGTGTAATGCCTGAACAGTTCTTTGCATTCAGATGGCCCTTAGTAAATGGGGGATGCTAAATTGCTTTCATCTGCATAATGTAGGAGCACCACATCATGCTACATCCATCTTCCCCAAAGGCTAAGATACCCAGAGTGTGGGGCCACCAACATGATGTCCTGTTTTTCTACATCTTAAGAATGGCTCTGATAGCACAGTCATGGTGAGCGTGCTGGGCCCAGGGCTCTGGGATTTGACAAATGTATTAGTTTTCTGTGGCTTCCAAAACAAAGCACAACTAATTGGGTGGCATAAACAACAGAAATTTATTGTCTCATAGTTCTGGAGACTAGAAGTCTGAGGTCAAGGTGTCAGCAAGCTTGGTCCTTCTGAAAGCTGTGAGGGAAAATCTATTCCATGCCTCTCTCCTAGGTGTCCATGGTTTGCTGGCAATCTTTGCTGATCTCTGTTTTCACGTTCACATGGGCGTTCTCTTTATGTGTGTCTGTTTCAATTTTTTTCCTTTTTTATAAGGACACTAGTCATATTGGATTAGGGGCCCATCCTGCTTCACTATGATCTCATAACAACTTACATCTGCAATGACCCTATTTACAGATAAGGTGACATTCTGAGGTACTGGGATTAAGACTTCAACATATGGATTTTTAGGGGGATATAAATATTCCTGAGAAGCAAGTAGAGTTCTTCCTAAAGAAAAGTGTAGGGACCCATGATTAAAGAAATGACCCTACTTTAGTTTCAGAAAATCATTAGAAATATTAGATGTATGCCTCAAAACATATATGTGCCTTATAAATTCATATCTAGTGGTTTAAATATACCAAAAGAAGCTTTATATTCTATGGTAATTTTCAGAGTAAAATTGTTATTTTTTTTCTTGTTCTCTTTATCTTCTTTTGTGGCTACCATAATGAATTTAGATCTACTATACTGATAAGTCACACAGAAGAAAGAAAATGTAGGTATTAATCACTGCAAAAAAAAAACCCTTTCATAATCTATAGACTATAAATTAGCTTGTTAAGTGTAGCAAATCCAAATGAATATGCTAAGCCCCACACACTAATTGTTGCAATTATTCAGCAAACTCACCAAAGTTCTTTGCCACTTGCAGTAGAAAAGGAAAGAAAAGTGGACAACAGGGCTACTCTGATGGTGTGCAGTCATGCATTGAACATTAATACTCAGGAATAGTAATGGAATTATTAGAGAAGACAGAGACGCTGAGGTACCAGTACACAACTAGGCCCCAGTGATAAACAAAGTGAAAGAGGATGGGATCCAAAGAGTGATTGGACGTGTGCCTCTAAGGATCTGCCAAGATCATTTTTCTAATTGTGCTTTCTTCTACGAATTTCTTAATTGAATCTATTAGTTTATCTTTCTAATAACACTAATTTCTAATAAATGGAATCTACAGATCTCTGAGAAGACATTTCTACAACACATAGATAAAAAAGGAAGAAAAATATATCATCAATTTTGATCTACATCTTAAACAGGAATATTTTAATTTCATATTTTCACACATTTTAAATAGAATACTATTGGTATTAATTTGCCAGAGTAGGCTAACAACAATTTCAAATAATCCCTAAATCTCAGTGGTTTAATGTAAGAAATGCATATTTATCAGTTACATTACATTGAATGTGGGCCAGTAAAGAGCTGCACAGTTATTCAGGGGCCAGGATCCTTTTGACCCGGTAGCTTCTTTCTCCATTCCCTATGGCCTTAGAGTCCTCTGACAGATCCTGTTCAGCAGGGGAGGAAAGAGAGTGAGCAGAAAGTATTACCCAGATATTCTTATTAGCCAGGCCGTAAAGTGACAAAACATCATACTTACATTCATGGACCAGCATTCAGTCACATGACCCCACTTCACTGTAAGGGGGGCTGCAATCTAAGGTGTACCTCTCATCCTAGGAGGATGAAGAAAAAGAAATTCAGTGACCTATAGCAGTATCCTTGCCACACATTGGAATTATAGTAATTTTATATTTGTCTTCATCTCGATAAGTAGAAGATAACTGATAGATAGATATAGGTACGCACAAAATAGTATATGTAGCGGGGTTTTTCACACACGAACAGTCAACCTAACAAACTTTCTCAGTTATTTTAGAAATATGTATGTGCACGTAAAAACATAATGGAAAATCTGATCATAAAGAGGCTTGCCATTGCTTAAATCCACAGTTTAATAAGATTTTTATGTTAAAATAATACTTTTTTTTGGAGGGGAATGATTGATAATACAGGCTTCTAGTTATTTCTGAGAGGCCTCTTCCCCAGTTCACCCTAATTAGTGTAGTCATGCTAGCCTGGGCTGTAATGAGATGGTAAAAATCTAGGATATGCTAATGCTAAGAACATACATATTTGCACTGATAAATACTTCACACTACTTTTTTTCCTTTTTTACAACCCTTGTAATTAACTAAATAATCTCTGCTTTTCTTTACCCCTGGGAAATATCTTAGTTAATGTCACTGAGTTTTTGTCAGCTTGTGTCAGTGAAAAATAATAGAAACATTTTAGCCTATCTGAATAAGGAAATGGAAAGATTGGAAACGCTGTTTTCTTACTAGGGTCTGTTATTATTTCTTGAAGGTCAGTAATAATAATGCTTGGTCCTAGAAGAAAGGAGTCTTGCAGGATCTTTACTGATGGAAACATTTACATGCAGAGACATGTTGCCATGTGTATGTACTCCAGGGATACAGACCATATTCCACCTTGACCATAGCCAACCAGTAGAAAAATAATGTAATGGAAGTCTCACAACTTTTCTTGGGAGGTGTCTTGCCCCTCTGAGGCATTGCTAAAGAAATTACAGTGCCATAATGAGACTCATAATTCATGTCAGCCCCAAGCCTTTTCATTCATTTATAAATGTTTTAGTGCCCTGTGATTCATAATGCCATGAGCTGGTTTTCTTTCAGAACCATCATGCTCCCATTAATACCAATCATTCCTGTTTCTTGCCAAGAGACAAGCCCTGCAGTAATATATCATAAAGTTTAGTGTTCTCCTTGAATTGTTATAGTCAAAATTTTTTTCTAGGTACCAGTATAAAAGAACAGTTTTTAGAAAAATATTGAATCTTGAGAAAAAAATCAAGAAAGCAAGGGAAAATCTCTACACCATCCAAAATGTCATTTTGTAGTTATTCTTCATTATTAATGTAATGCACATTTTCTTTGTATGTGAGAACTATTATGTCATAAAAAGGATAAACTTTAATGTTTAATTGATATAAAATTAAGATGAAATTAACCATCTAAATTACAAGGCTTAGAATACAAAGTCCTTTGGGCATTAGTTTTATTTTTGTATTTTATCTCCATCTTAACAAATGATAATGTTTACATTATTATTTACATTATTATTTATCTTATTAAAAGACCTCACTCAGCAATCAGTTTTCTAGCTAATGAAAAGATTAAATATGATTCTATCAAGCAAAACAATTAAAGCATTTCATAAAATCATTTGGAATTACATAACATAAAACACACATTGTCAAGGAGTAGGTAACTCTTCATTATCTCTATGGCTATTATCCTTCCGTGACAATATCCTCTCTAAAATCCATTTGCTGTTCTACTCAGTAAGACCAATTTGTTATCCCCCGAGTCACAATACATCACAGCAGTGTGGCATTGCTGTGTGAGAGAAATGATATTTGATTCTATTCCATTCAACAAAATTCGCTGGATTCACCTATTAATTGAAAGGTCCACTGAAGGCTCTACCTTGTTCTAGTTTCTAAGCCAATTTAGATTCAAGCAGGAAGTTATCAACAGCTATAGATGCCCCCACAGCCCTGGGTTTAGAATTAGGCTCCTCTGCCGGATCTGGAATTCCATTAGCCAAAGATGACTGTTGTACGTTTTTGTTATTGGCCTCCCTGTTGCCTTATGTTGTTAAAGGAGACTCTGGTTCCTCTTCCTGGGTTCTAATCTGTTACCTCACTCTGCGTCTTGCCTTTGCATCTGAGAGCTCTTCTGCCCCAGACTTTCTCCATGATAAGGAACCTGCGTCAGACCCTAGCTCCAAAACTGGTGTTTTGCTGCTGATGGAGAAAGTTTCTAATAAAGAACATCTCTCTGGTGAGTGCAGTATTGGTTACTAATTGGCTGCTCTACCACCAAATTGAAGTGATGACAGTCAGGCTAATTTTCTCTGAGACAGAGTCTCAGAGACTTTGGTCCTCTAATCCCCTACCTTTTGGCCACGGGTCTAAGCAGGAAGACCTTATTTTGTAAACTTTGTGTTTTTCTCCTTTAATATGAATAAAATTATTTAAAAATTTTACTATGTGTTTTGAATACAAGAGAAAAGAGAGTGAAGTTGAAAAATATTTTTCTGGTTTCACCACAGCCTCAGGAGAAAAAACAACATTGAGGAGAAAAATAAAGAACAGGAGAAACATGGATTCCAAAGAAAAGAGGGAGCGAATTAGAAGTTCCTTCTAGCGCCCTTAAATTATTTCCAGTCAATTTTTTTCTCTTAAAAATGGAACAAATAATTAAGAATTTTTTAAAATTTTTTTAAATTTTTTAAAAAATTTAGACAAGATATACCAATAAACAACTTGGGAGATAGATAATGCTTAAGATTAGAGTGCAGCCTTTAATTTTAACTTTATTATATTTACTTCATTGTCCTTATGAGTTCACATTTTAAGCTAAGCAATAATGTTTTCAATTCTTTCCAGATCTGTATTGTAACCCATCAATTTAATTTATTTCAGCAGATATCTACTAGGTGACTACTACAAGAAGTAAATGATTGAGGAATGATGGTATTCCAGGAAATTTCTAAACATTTTACATGTACTAAATAGCTTGCTCTTCTCAATAATCTCTGTGATGTAAGTATTATCGTCATTCCCATTTTACAGATAAGAAATCTGAGGTACAATGAGGTTAAGAAACCTGCCCAAATCCGCACGTATATTATGTGATGGTGCAGGATTTTGACTCATGCAGTCTGTCACCAGACTCTACACTCAACATTATTTCCATGTATATGTCATATAGGTACATAATAGAATTTGTCTCAATGGTTCTAACACTAAAAGTCAATGATTAAAGAAACGGAGTATATATACTGTACATGTGCAAATGTCTGCTTATAAATACTAGAAGCGTAGCTGCTTTGCTTGTGGAACTTTGGAAATTCTGGCAAATAAGGGAAATGCACATTTTACATTTCATTGTAATTTTTATTCATTTTACTTTTCAAACCATTTCCCCTTCTTGTTTTAATAAGAAATGATAAATGTGTCATACTATTTAGCAGTGTTTTGTAAAAGTGTGTTCCATGAAACATCTGTCTCCAAATCAAATTCAGATTCTAAGTTTTCACCCCAAACTTTGTGTAAGAGAATCTGAGGTGAGGCCTGTAATTTGCGTTTTATCAGTTCCTGTGATGTGTCTAATGCTTCTAGAATTTGATTTAGAAGCTATAGAGCTTCCTGGCCAGCTTTCAATTTATCGCTTGTGCCTGCTCCAATTTAGCCTAATTAGATAGAAATATATTAACTTTCCATTCTCTAGTCCCAATTATCTGTCTAAGAAATACAACCTCTTTTAAGTGGCTTCCAAATAGTTCATACTACCTTGACCTCTCCTATCCAGATCACAAAGAAAAATAATGAAAACTCACAAGCTTGTGTCCAGCCCAAGAATATCCTGTTCCTAATAAGTGAAAATGCTACCCTTAGTGCCTCAGCAAACACATCATTTATAGTTTCCTCCTTTAAGCACTTTTTAATGCTTAATTTACCTTGAATCAATCCTTGGCTAAGCAGTGACTAAATATTTTATGGCCTGCTTTCTGTGCTTGTCTTAAATCTAGATTTTTTTCCCCCTAGTGATTCTCCCAAGAAAACATTTTAAAATTTCCTAAAATGTTCAAAAGTATTTTGAGCAGAATGGTTTCCCACCAAATTTATGTCCTCCCTTTATATATTACACTATCAATGTAATTTTATTCTCACTCGGCCATAGTTAAAGCCAACTCTCAAGTCAGGGGATATTATGACCAACAGGGTACTGGACCACAGCCAGCTTGAGTTTCATAAATCAAGGCTTCCTACACATGCGCCAGCTGGTATGTGCAGTAAGTGATGAATGCTAGAATCCCAAACAACTTCCGTGAGGTCAGCTGAAACAGATGTTATAACTAGAAATTTGAAAAGTAACATGCAAGGACATACTGAGACACAATTATAAAGGATGTAGATTATTTGTGAACTGTCAAGAAAAATCAGAAGAGGAGCAGATCTTCCAGGTAGTAATCAGAGTTAACATGATTAATTTTGAAAAGAGCTGCTGGTCAAAATCTGAAGCATGATTAAGTAAAAAGTAGAGCATATTCTCTACTTTTTATGTCCTCTAATTTAGGACATAAAACACAATGCTTTTAGTCACTTAGAAAAGAACAAAATATGAGAATATATTTTGCAAACCATAAAGCCTGTAATGGCTTCATTATTATTCTAATAGAGTAAAAGAACAAGTAGTCAAATATCAACCCTTTGAAATCTAGTGCTCAATTTATATTTCAACATAGGTAATAGTTCTAATTTAAAGGAATTATTGTTTTTATTTCAAAATATTAAGGGGCTACAAATGTTTTTGTTACACAGATACCTTGTATAATGCTTAAGTTTGGGATTTTATGTGCTCATCACCAGAATAGTGTTCATTGTACCCAATAGGTGAGTTTTCACCCCTTACCCCCTCCCACTCTCCACCTTTCTTGGTTTCCAATGTCCTTTATATCTCTTTTTGCCCATGTGGGCCCCATTTAGCTCCCAATTATTAATATTAGAGAGTACATGTGATGTTTATTTTTCCATTCCTGAGAAACTTCAGTTAGGATAATGGTCTTCAGTGCTATCTAAGTTGCTGCAAAAGACATTATTTCTTTCCTTTTTATGACTGAGTAGTACTCCATGGTACCACTCCATGGTATCATATTTTCTTTATCCACTTATCAGTTGATAGGCACTTAGGTTGATTCCATATCTTTGTGATTGTGAATTGTGCTGTGATAAACATTTGAATGCAGGTGTCTTTTTTTAAATAAAATCCCTCTTTTTCCTTTGGGTAGATACCCAGTAGTGGGTTTGTTGGATCAAATGGTAGGTCTGCTTTGAGTTCTTTGAGGAATCTCCATACTATTTTCCCTTAAGGTTGTACTAATTTGCAGTCCCACTAAGAGTGTATAACCACTCCCTTTTCACTACATCCACTCTAACATCTATTGTTTTTTGACTTTTTCATAATGGCCATTCTGACAGGGGTAAGGTGATATCTCATTCTGGTTTTAATTTGCATTTCCATGATGATTAAGTGATGTTGAACATATTTTCATTTGTCTACCTTCTTTTGAAAAAAAATCTGCTCCTATCTTTTTTTTGCCCACTTTTTGATGGGGTTATTTGTTTTATCTCTTGCTGACATTTTTGAGTTCTTTGTAGATTCTGGATATTAGCCCTTTATCAGATGTATAGTTTACAAATATATTCTCCCATTCTGCAGATTGTCTATTTACTCTGTTGATTATTTCCCTTGCTGTACTGAAACTTTTTAGTTTAAGTTCCATTTGTTTATTTTTGTTGTAGCTATATTTGCTCTTGGGGTCTTAGTCATAAATTCTTTGCCTAGGCCAATGTCCAGAAGAGTTTTTCATATGCTTTCTTTGAGAATTTTTATGGTTTCAGGTCATACATTTAAGTCTTTAATTCATATTGAGTTAATTTTTGTATATAGTGAGAGATAGCTGTCTTGTTTCCTTCTTCTGCATGTGGCTATCCAATTTTCCTGGCACCACTTACATAATAAGGCATCCTTTCACTAGTGTATGTTTTTGTCTGCTTTGTCAAAAATCAGTCTGTTATAGCTATGTGGCTTTATTTATGGGTTCTCTATTCTCTTGCATTGTTCTAGATGCCTACCTTTATATCAGTACTATATAGTTTGGGTTACTATAGCTTTCTAGTATAATTTGGAGTCAGGTAATGTGATTACTCCAGATTAAAGACTTAAAAATACTAGAAGAAAACCTAGGGAAAACTCTTCTGGACATTAGTCTAAGCAAAGAATTCATAGTTAAGACCTCAAAAGCACAAACAACAAAAACAGAAATAGACAGATGGGACTTAATTTTTTAATTAAGGAATGTTTATTCACTGTTGGTGGGAGTTTAAATTATCAATGGTACAACTCCTATGGAAAACAATATGGAGATTTCTCAAAGAAATAAAAATAGAACTACCACTTGATCTAGCAATCCTACTTCTGGTTATCTACTGCCCCCCTACCCCCGCCAAAAAAATCAATTATATAAAAAAGATACCTGCATTCATTTGTTTCTCACAGTGCTATTTACAATAGCAAAGATTTGGAATCAACCTACATGTCCACCAATGGATGAATGAATAAAGAAAATGTAATATTCATATGCACACAATGGAATACTATTCAGCCATAAAAAAGAATGAAATCATGTCTTTTGCAGCAACATGGATATAACTGGAGGCCATTATCTTAAGTGAAACAATTCAGAAACAAAAAGTCAAATGCCACATGTTCTCACTCCTAAGTAGAAGCTAAATAATGTGTACACATGATGTGGAGAGTGGAATAATAGACACTGGAGACTCAGAAGGGTGGGAGGGGGTGAGTGATAAAAATTACTTACTGGGCACAATGTACATTATTCAGGTGATGTGTACACTAAAAGCCCAGACTTCACCACTGCACAGTATATCCATGTAACAAAACTGCACTTGTACCCCTTAAAATTATACAAATAACCCAAAAACCCCATCAAATTGTACCTGACATATTAACAATTATTATTTGTTAATTAAAATTTTAAAATGGCAGGTGTTTTAAAGCACTAAGTTTTGAGGGTGGTTTGTAATAAAGCAATGGCTGATATGGCAAGGTTCACCATGTTTCCCAAAATGTTTATGACAAATGTTTTTCTTGGTAATTGCATAATTTATTAAATATTACTTTAAAGGGGTGAAAAAAATTTATGTTATGGTAAATTTTCCATCTGTCCTTCAGAATCCATTTTAAGGTCCAATTCACTGCTATCTTAAGGGCCTGAATTTTAAAAGATATAATTCTGACCTAGCTATTCAAAGCCCTCCTGTTTGTCAGAGGCTACTTGCCTGTTTTCTGACTCAAAGTTTCTTTGAAGTCATCAAGCTCATTCTTAGGGTTATCCCTGGGGACCTGGGTTTAAGTAGAACATTTCTGAGTTTCTAAGTGCCTGGCTCTTCTTTCAGTAGCCTATAATCACCACCGACCATAGTCCCACCACATATATCATACACACTGAACACTGATGTTTTTGGTCAGAGTCCAAACTGGAATGACACCGGCTCAAATACTTGCATCCTTTATTTTGTATAGTTCAGGTTTTTGCTCTCCACTTTTTTTCCTTTGGCTGAAATGAACTGATGAACTTTTCCCTGGTAAGCAAATCCAGGACTAGTCAGTTTATTTAGCAGAGAAGCTACTATTTCGAATGGCCAAGAATACCTGAGGGTCTTACAATCAAGACATGCTTTTAAGTCATGTTCAAATCTTTCTTTAAGCCAGTTTTTTTTTAAGAGTGGAAATGTTTTACATTGTTGCAAATTTCTTTTAATGTCTTTCTATTTATTTATTTGGAACAGAGTCTCACTCTATTGCGCTGGGTAGAGTGCCGTGGCATCATCATAGCTCACAGCAACCTCAAACTCCTAGGCTCAAGCAGTCCTATTGCCTCAGCCTCCCAAGTAGCTGGGAAGGCTGATTTTTCTATTTTTGGTAGAGAGGGGCGTCTTGCTATTGTTCAGGCTGATCTTGAACTCCTGCCTCCGCCTCCCAGAGTGCTAGGATTACAGGTGTGAGCCATCATGTCCAGCCTCTTTAAGCCAGTTTTACTGAATTAGATAACAACCCAGTTAAGTAGTCTATACTTGTACTATTGAAACACATTAAGCAATTCAAAATTTAGATTTCTTAAATCACTAATTTATTCTTCTTTCTTCCTTCCTTCCTCTCTCTCCAGAAATTGATTACTTCTGCTCTTATTCTACTGGGGAGAACTGGTCACATGATCCTCCTTAGATGCAAAGAGAACTTCAAAGTATAATCATTATCTTGGCAGCTGCTTCCCCACAACAACCCTAAACTATGGGAAAGGAAGCCCAAATTTTGACAGACATTTGGCTGTCTCTGTCTAAGACACAAAAATCTCTTTAAAAGTCTCTGCTAAATCCGAAAGTCTTAGCTTTCCATAGATGTACTTGAACTCCACTTTTGTTACTCATTCAGTTCTAACTCTTGGGTTCATCACAAATATATGTTAAAGTACTGTAGAAAATTTAGAAAAGAATATTCTAGAATTCTTCAAGTTTATCCATTTCTTGCAAAGAAAACTTCAACAACTAAATAAGCTTTAAAAGTACTTTGCATTTCTACTTCTTAGTCTTATATTCTTAAATTATGATACAATGGTTTAGCAACAAAATTTTGAGTTTTATTGTTAATTATTCTTGCATAATGCTCTTCATCTCAGCTAGAATAGAATATATGTTCCCAACTCATTAACATTTCCTGGTCATTAGCATTTCCCATTAAACTTCCTCAATAGGTAAGTCTCCACTGATTTCAATGTAGTTGCCTGTGGATACCACAAAGAATGGTCACAGGGAAAAAATATATAGAATCAGAATTACTTTGCAAGGAAGCCCTAATTAGGCTTTCTCTATTCATGGAAATAGATCTTTCATCAGTGACAGCACAATGCAATTACAGCAGGTTTCTTGTAACTTGCCATGGGTGTAGTCAGCTGATACTAATGTTTCTTTGGGAAGCACTTGAATAAATAGTGTCCCATCATTTTTATTGTGAGAGTTCCTTCTCATAAGAATTGCCATCCAATTCATTATTTAGGACTGAACTATGTTAGTCCATTGGATTGAACTATGTTAATCCTGATGGTTTTACATTTAATTCCAATTTTCTTTTTTTTAATTTAAAACTTTGTTTTGTGGCTTCTTGAAGCATATTTCATATACTTATTAAACACTTTGTAACATAACTCTGATTTATCTAATACTTTAAGGATGTGTTGTTCTATATGGAAGTAACATTAACAACAATGATACTGATATTGCACTTAGAGCTTACAAAATAGCTTTTTATCTTTTAATTTAATATTTATAACAACTTTGTGAGGCTCACTGACTTGTCAACAGAAACACAACTGGTCTATAGAAGAACAGATTTTAAATTTAAGTCATATATTCCCCAAAGGAATATTTTCTGCTACATTATGATAATGACCATAAAAGTTTTTTTTTTTTATAATGCATGAACCTGAAGTAATTTGAGAGTCGTGAAACTGAGTTATTGATAGCAAATGCATAGAAAGATATCAGTAAATATGTAAAGCTGCAATCAAAAATAAGACTTGACATGTTATAAAGGGTAGGGAGGACAGATGTCTGGATGGATGGAGAAGATGAGAAGGAGCTATTCAGGAAGAAGAACCTAATTCCTACATGAAATCAGAGGTGAGGAGGAGGTTGTGTTTGAGACCATGAGAATACTGAAATGTATGGAGCAGAAGCAGCAAAGGGGAAGGGAGCAATAGGAAAAGAGACTGGATCAGTTAAAGGAAGACTGAGTCAGGAGAGTTTTCAAAGTCTGGCAGAAAAATTAGACTTACTAACACAATACACAATAGAGGATAACCAGTAAGAGTTCATAAGATACAAATATTCAGGGAAAGTGCTCTAAAGAAGGAGATACTTGGCAGTGGACTTTGTGATAGATTGAAAATAAAAGGCCCAAGTCAGCCAGTCTACTGCCAGGTTGAGATGTGAAGAAAATTTAGACAGAAAGGCAACAGGGTGACACAAAAGAGTCCAGACTCAGGACTATATCTGGCTTAAGGAGCAAATGAGACTAACGTGTTAAAGAGTCCCAAAGTTTTAGTCATTCTCATTGAAGAATGTGGGATTTAAGGGGTAGCTTGTTTCCAAAAATAATGTTTAGATAATCTAGGTTTAATTGTCAAATATCAATTTAGTGATTTCAAAATATATACTTTATTCCTAAGGTAAGGGTTTTTCTGTTGATCGACTAATCTATGCAATTTTGGTTTTATTTCTCAGTATTAGAAATTTCTAAGAGCCTGTGTTTATAAGATAAATACTCAACTTTAGAGCCACATTATCACTTAAGAACAGGATTTTTTGCCTGTCCTAACAGAAGTGGTTACTATGTTCAAAAATAAGTAAAATACTAAATGTCTTCATAAGGCAAAGGCTGTATGTTTTTCATTTTGTCAGCTATTAATTCTGACCTTTAGAAAAGCTTTCCAATTCATCCACAAAGCAGGGCTTTGGCTATTTAGGCTTTGAAGTTAACAGGCTTAAGACGTTGTTCCTCAAGGCAGTTGGATGTTCAGAATTATGCAGATGACAAACAATTTTGGAGATCGTATTTTAGCCTCCCATTTTGCAGACAGGGAAGCTGAAACTCAGAAAATGTATCTAAAACATAGATCAAATTAGTAGCAGGAATGGGACTGGAATTCAGATTTCAGAATCTGGATTTAGTATTATAGAATCTTCTACATGAAATATTTTTAACAAAAGATATAAGAACTTGGATCCTAGGAATGATTCGAAGTGATTTTACATCTATTACCTCATAAATCTACCCAAGAGCTCAATGAATTAGGCACTGTCATGAGACCTCCATTTTAGGGAGAAGCAAATAAGACATGCACAGTTGCAGTAACTCACCCAGATCAAGTTTGAATAACTCACTCAAGGTTACATACTAGTGAGGAATGAGGCTGGACTTTGAACCCAGGTAATCTGGTTCTATAGGCTCCACCCCTTTGCTGCCTCTTGAGTCCTGGGCCCTAATTCCACTGTTGCTAAGTGTAATACTTTATGTGCCAGCTCCAAAACAGAAAATAATAGCTATAAGGGAATAAAATAAAAAAACTCTTAATTATTTTCTGCTTCTTCAACCAAAGACGATTTTAAAGTTTTGGCAAGAGGTCCTTTGATCAAAAAGCTTGAGACAGTAGGTATTACAAACTCCAGCCAATGTCAGCAGTGATAGGGCATTTGACCAGGAAAGACAATTGAAAAAAAATGTTGTTCTTATCCTGCCATTCCTAGGACTCCATGAAGAGTTAATACTATATATATACTATGAAGCGCCTGGCTTTAGAGAGACTAAGCTCCAGGACTGTAGTAGATGGCAAAGTGCTAACAAAGAGGCAGTGTTTCAGCAATGAAGGGGTGGACAGCAGTATCAAACACTGTGGGGACTTCAAATAAGAGGACAATTGAAAAGTGGTTATTGGATTCAGGAATCAGGAGACTCCTAGTAAGCTTTGAGTAAGCAGCTTCAGTGCAACCTGGCTTGCAGAGGGCCAACAAATAAGCCTAAAGATGTAAATAAATATACACTGTGCCACTTCAGGTCTATAAATGTATAATGAAACTAGATTACATGACAGAAAATTCAGTTTTGCAATATTGTGGCATGTTGGGAATATTTATCTCAGTTTTAAAACTTATTTTATTTAATAAACTGCTACTATTTAATAAGCATGGAACAAATGTCAAAAAGTATA
>JAQIFY010001949.1:0-13753 GCA_028533085.1 Varecia variegata | reverse complement strand
CTGACGGGGTGATGAAACTCAGAGTTGGCCTTGGTGACCTCAGCAGCTGTTGCTCCACCAGCCGCCTGCCTTGGAGGGTCATTTGTGGAGGACAGCCAGGGCCTCCAGTGACAAGCTCCTCTTTCACTCCCATCCACTTCTTGTCCAGAGGAGAGGAGGGGCGTTGGGCGAAATAGGCCAGGGAGCGCCAGGGGGGCTTGCACGAGGGCTGGGGCCAGGGCCAGGGCCGGGGCCGGGGCTGGGCCGGGGGCGGCAGCAGCGTGAGTGGCAGGGTCCATCCTTAGGGTGCCAAGGCCAGGCAGGCTGTGGGGTCTCCTATTTCCCAGAACCTTCTACACCGGGTTTCTTATTATTTCTAAATGATTTAATCAAGAGATGCATGGGGGCTGGGCGCGGTGGCTCACGCCTGTAATCCTAGCACTCTGGGAGGCCAAGGCAGGTGGATCGTTTGACCTCAGGAGTTCGAGACCAACCTGAGCAAGAGTGAGACCCCGTTTCTACTAAAAATAGAAAGAAATTAGCTGGACAACTAAAAAATATATATATAGAAAAAATTAGCTGGGCATGGTGGTGCATGCCTATAGTCCCAGCTACTTGGGAGGCTGAGGCAGGAGGATCGCTTGAGCCCAGGAGTTTGAGGTTGCTGTGAGCCAGGGTGACGCCATGGCACTCTAGCCCGGGCAACGGAGTGAGACTCTGTCTCAAAAAAAAAAAAAAAAAAAAAAAAAAAAAGATGCATGGGGCAGAGGGTATATGGGTGTCTTAGTCATTTTGTGTTGCTGTAATAGGATACCACAGACTGAATAATTTACTTTAGTATATGTGCTGCCAAAGTGAGCACAGGCTGGGTAATTTATAAAGAACAGAGATTTATTTCATACAGTTCTGGAAGCTGGAAAGGCCCAGAGCATGGCATCAACATGTGGCAAGGGCCTTCGAGCTGTGTCATCCCCTGGCAGAAGGTGGAAGGCAAGAGACAGGAGAGCATGAGAAGGGGCAAGAGGGTGCAAAACTGGCTTTTATAACAAGCTCATTTTTGTGATAACCCACTCCCAGGACAATGACGTTAATCCATTAATCATCTCTTAAAGGTCTCACCTTGCAACACTGTTGCATTAAGTTTCCAACACATGAACTTTGGGGGACACATTCAAACCACAGCAATGGGATATCTTTGTACCTTCCTCTCAATTTTGCCACGAACCTAAAACTGTATCTATAGATAAAACCTACACAAACAAAATATCTTAAGGTCCTCCTTTTTAAAAAAAAAAATTGTTTTTTTCTAGAGCAGTTTTAGGTTCACAGCAAAATGGAGAGGAAGGTACAGAGATTTCCCCTACAACCCCTGTCCCCCCACATAGCCTCCTTCATTACCTACATCCCTCACGGGAGTGGTACATTTGTTACAATTGATGAACCCACATTGACACATCCTTATCAACTCAAGTCCACAGTTTAATTAGGGCTCATTCTTGGTGCTGTACATTCTATGGGTTTGGACAAATTATAATGACATGTATCTACCAGTATAGTATCACACAGAGTTTTTTCACTGCCCAAAATTCCTCTGTGCTCTTAGTCATCTCTCCCTCCTTCCTAACTCCTGGAAATCACTGATCTTTTCACTGTCTCCATAGTTTTGCCTTTTCCAGAATGTCATATAATTGGAATCAAAGAGTATGTAGCCTTTTCAGATTGGCTGCTTACAGTTAGTAATATGCACTGAAGTTTCCTCCATGTCTTTTCATGGCTTGATAGTTCATTTCTTTTTAGTGCTGAATAATATTCCATTGTCTGGATGTACCACAGTTTATTTATTCATTCACCTACTGAAAGACATGTTGGCTGCTTCCAAGTTTTGGCAATTATGAATATAGCCACTATAAACATCTGTGTGCAGGTTTTTGTGTGGACATATCTCCAGCTTCTTTGGATAAATACCAAGAAGCATGATTGATGAATCATATGGTAAGAGTATGTTTAGTCTTATAAGAAACTGCCAAACTGTCTTCCAAAGTGGCTGTATCATTTTGCATTCCTAATTCCTACCAGTAATGAATGAGAGTTCCTGTTGCTTCATATCCTTGCCGGCATTTGGTTAGTCAGTGTTTTGGATTTTGGCCATTCTAATAGGCATGTAGTAGTATCCCATTATCGTTTTAATTTGTATTTCCCTGATGACATATGATGTGGAACACTTTTTACATGCTTACTTGCCATCTGTATCTGCAAAGATCTTTGACTCAATTTTAATAATTTTTTCTTATTGTTGAGTTTTAAGAATTCTTTGTATATTTTGGATAATACTCCTTTATCAGATAAGTCTTTTGCAAATATTTTCTCCCAGTCTGTGACTTGTCTTTTCATTCTATTGAGGGCCCTCAATTTTTAAGAGTGTAAAGGGGTCTTATGTTGAAAAGTTTGAGAACCTCTGCTTTGTGGCATTTGAACAAACGTGCCTTTTGTTTCAAAGACAGAGCAAGAGATGCGGAGGGAGAAGTGCATCCTGGGAACTCAATGCGATTAATCATGGGCGTGGTTGTTTAGGGTTTCACTGAATGATGAGTGTCACAGATGCTCCTGTGTTCTTTAAGAATTGTGTGTGTGCGTGTGTCTGTGTCTCTGTGTGTGTGTATGTGTGTGTGATAATATGGGACCCTCTATAGCACAGAGCCCATGGCAAAGACCCCTGTTTCCTGGGCCCAATGGCAGTACTGTAGAAAAGCAATAAAAATGAGAAAATCAGATGATCAGTGATATATATTAAGATTTGAACCCCGACAACAAAAATGGTGAAACACAACCATGAACACCTTTTCTTTGCCTCCATCAAAAAAAAAAAAAAAAAGGATTTATCTGAGGTGACATGAATAGGAAGAATCTGTTTCTTTCTGAATTGTATTAAGAGAAACACAATTTTAAAAAGTAAAAGGATCACTTTCCTCCCACATGGGCTCCTTTGGGAGCACTGAGTCTCAGGAATCTCAGATTACATTTGTGTTTACTGAGAAAATTAACCAAATAAGAAATGGGCAGGATGGTAAAGGAGAAATATTCAAAGATTTCTTCAAAGAAATTTTCACATAAAAAGAACAGAATAAATGGAAAGACACACCATGTTCTTGGATTACAAATGGAACATTATTTAAAATGTCATTTCCCTCCAAATCACATTTTGGGTAAAATGCAATTCCAATCAAAATTTGAACATTCCCTGAACTAGCAACATATTATTTTAAAAATCAGGAATCTGTGATAAGCTTATTTTTATTTTTTAAAACTTAGTTCATTTCCTTTTTTCCTTCTAGCATTTATATGCCCATATTGAAAGTGCTTTTATATAGTTGTTGCTCCTGAACAGTGAATAACTTATGAATAAGGAAGGTGCCAAAACCAAGGAGTTCCTACCTCCCTTCCCCTCCATTAACATTATTTCCTCTTCAACTTGATGTTAACATCCAAAATGTTCTCAAGGAGACCAGAACAGAATGTGGCAACAAGAGTCACCGAAGCATTGACCAAACTGAGGATGTCCATAGTTGTAGTAGTGCTAGATTTTCTTTATGGTTGTGGACTCTAAACTAAATGGATGTTATTGTCCATCTGGTTATTGGAGCAATTTCATTAGCGTTGTGGATTTTAAGGGAGATAAGCTGTGTTCTCTAACAACTGGAGGTTCCACAAAGCCCAGAACTTAGGGTAATATTCTGTTGCGTGGAAATCATTAAAATATTTCAAGATGTAGAGAACTGGGCAGTTAGAGCTTTGGAAGTAGAAACAAATGAGAGGCATGGATAATTTTAATAAATAGATAAATCAGAAGGAAAATGACAAATTACAATTTTGACCTTATCTTGAGTCAAACCTATTATAAGATTGACAGTTCTCTGACTTAAAAAAAATTCTTTAGTATAACACGAATACAGAAAAGCACACAACTCAAGACATTTCAACGAATTTTCACAAATTGAATGCACCTGTGTAACTACTATCAGATCAAGAAAGATACTACCTGTACACCAGAAATCTCCCTTGTGTCCCCTTCCAGTTGCTACATTGCACCCTCTTTCCCCCTCCACCCTCCAATAGTAACCACTATCCTCTTTTCTAACAGAAAAGATAGATCTTTGTTTTTGAACTTTATATAAGTGGAATCATAAAGTATTAACTCTTTTGTCTTCTACCTCCATCATTATGCTGCATAATTTATATTGCTGTGTGTATTTGTGGTTCATTCATTCTCATTGTAGAGTAGTATTACATTGTCTTATTATACCACAATGTATTCACTCATTCTATTGCAGGACATATGGATAGAATCCAGTTGTTTATGCTGAGTATAAACCTAGGACTGGAAATGTGGAGTCATATGCATTTGTTCAGCTTTAGTAGATACTACCAAACAATTTTCCAAGGTGGTAGTACCAATTTATACTCCCACCAGCTGTATATTAGAGTTCCAGTTGCTCCAAATCCTTTCTAACCCTTTATCTTTCCTATCCTTTTCATTTTAGCCATTTTGATTGGTATGTAGTGATATCATTATGGTTGTAATGTACATTGCTTTGATGACTAAAGAAATTGAATACCTTTAAAAATGTTTACTGGTCCTTTGGTTAGTCTTTTATGAAATGCCTGTTCATATTATTTGCTCATTTTATGATTGTGCTATCTTTTTCTTATTGATTTGTTGAAATTATATATTCTGGGTATGAGTCTTTTTTTATTTACATATTAGAATGTCTTCTTTCACTCTGTGGCTTGACTTTTAACTATGTTACTGGTGTGTTTGTGTATGTATGTATGTATTTATTTATATTTCTTAGAGACAAAGTCTTGCTCTGTCACCCAGGTTGGAACACAGGGGCACAACCATAGTTCAGTGCAGCCTTAAACTCCTGGGCTCAAGCAATCCTCTTGCCTCAGCCTCCTGAGTAGCTATGATTACAGGTACACATCACCATGCCCAGTTAATTTTTTTTTTGTAGAGATGGAGGTCTTGCTACGTTGCCCAGGCTGGTTTTGAAATCTGGGCCTTAAACAATCTTCCGGCTTCTGCCTACCAAAGTGCTGGGATTACAGGCAAGAACCACTGCACTTGGCCTGGTGTCTTTTGATGAACAAAAATTTGTACTTGTTTTACAATTTATCACATTTTTTCCCCTTTATGGTTAGTGTTTTTTGTGTCCTAGTTAAGAAATCTTTGCATGTTCTAACATCAGGAAGCTATTCTCTTGTTTTCTTCTAGAGGATTTATTGTTTTACTCATTACTTTCAAAATGTCTGAGCTGGGAGAGTTGTAAAAGTCAACATCAGCCCAAATTAAAGAGCTATTTTTGAAGAGCCAGTCACAGAGTATTGTGCTATTAAATCTGAAGTAGTTGAACAAGCAGCTCTCCAAAGCAGGAATACTAGGGAAAGCAATTACATAACTCCCACTCTACTTCTGCAAAGTGTTCCTTACTAAATAGGCCATGTTGCAAGCTAGTCTGAAATTGGTTTAATTGCCATAGGACTGGAAAAAAAAAAAAAAACAGGGTGAGATTTTCCACACAAACGGAAAAAATAAAGAAATTATCTGAAATAGAATATGAGTGTGGTTTTTTTTTTTTTGTCTGGAGACAGAGTCTTGCTGTTGCCCTGGGTAGACTGCAGTGGCGTCATCGTAGCTCACAGCAACCTCAAACTTCTGGGCTCAAGTGATCCTCTTGCCTCAGCCTCCGGAGTAGTTGGGACTATAGGCATGCGCAACCATCCCTGGCTAATTTTTTTGTTTTTAGTAGAGATGGGGTCTCGCTCTTGGTCAGGCGGATCTCAAACTCCTGAGCTCAAGCAATCCTCCTGCCTCCCAGCTCAAGCAATCCTGCTAGGATTGCAGGCGTGAGCCACCGTGCCCAGCCAGAATATGAGATTCTTTACCTCACATGCCTGGAAGTTCTTCATAGAAATATTTCATATGTTTCCAAGGCTAACTGCTCCACCAATGCCTCTGATACTATGACCTTGCTCCATCATTTATCCCCTCCTCCTTCACCTTCGGTTTTTTGTCTGTACTGCATTTCCCTTTCAACCTACAAACAAGTTCAGTCTCCCCAATTCATCCTACAGTGGAAACTCTCAACCACTTTCCTCATATATTCTTTTCTTTCATTGCCAAAGTTCAAAAAACAGTAGTCATATTTGCTGCCTCTACTTTCTCACTTCCCATTCCTTTTTTTTTTTCTTTTGAGACAGAGTCTCGCTCTGTTGCCCAGGCTAGAGTGCCATGGCGTCAGCCTAGCTCACAGCAACCTCAAACTCCTGAGCTCAAGCGATCCTCCCACCTCGGCCTCCCAGAGTGCTAGGATTACAGGTGTGAGCTACCACACCCAGCCTAGTGAACCCATTTTTGATCTTCTCTAGCTAAGAGCAATTTTTCTTTATTAAATTGCCCTGTCACTTTATACCATGTGTAATTGTTATTTATGTACTCTGATGGATGGTTAGCACCTAAAGACCAGAGACTTTGCCTCATCATCTCAGTGTCTCAAGGAGGCTAGTTACAGGGCCCTTACAGAGGCTCCCTACATCATTGGTGCGTGTCTCAAGAGCCCATGTTTCAAATTGAAAGTGCTAGAGACAGGCCAAGCCAAGCTACTAAGAGACCTAGTTTGTCCTTGTCTTCAGAAACTGGTCGTATAAGCTTCTCTAAATAAGGCAAGTGTCCCTTGAGAAAGCTATTCATTTGTTTCTTCATTAATTCATAAATTACTTTGTCAGGGATTTTCATATGCACTATTTCTAAATCCCTACATTATGAGATGAACACTATTATTTTAAATGTGTAGATAAGGGCTGGGTGAGGTGGCTCACGCCTATAATCCTAGCACTATGGGAGGCCAAGATGGGAGGATCGCCTGAGCTCAGGAGTTTGAGAGCAGCCTGAGCAAGAGCAAGACTCTGTCTCTGCTAAAAATAGAAAAAAATTAGCTGGGCGTGGTGGCATGTGCCTACAGTCCCAGCTACTTGGGAGGCTGAGGCAAGAGGATCACCTGAGCCCAGGAATTTGAGATTGCTGTGAGCTAGGCTGACACCACAGCATTCTAGCCTGGGGGGCAGAGTGAGACTCTGTCTCAAAAAAATAAATAAATAAATAAAAAATTTACAGATAAGGAAGTTAAGCCTCAGAGTGCCTCAGTGACTTATTCAGTATCATGGAGCTGGTGAGTGACAGAATCAGGACTTGAAAACAGGTATGTGTGACTCTCAAACACAGGCTCTTTTCTACCTCAATATGCAACATACTCAGCTTTCTTGAGAAACAACTGGAGAAACCCTTGAATCATTAACTGCCAGGACCAAGGGTCCTTGCCTCCAAATTTGTATTGAGACAATCCTTGAGGAACACAAACCAACTTGCCAAGTTTTATCTTCAGCACTAGGGAAACACCTGCTTTCCAATAAAGCTAGGACCAGGGAAAGTTTCCAGAAGGGATAGAGAAAAGATGGTAGTTATGAGTGCATGAAAAGAGAATGGAAGCTACAGGACTTATAGCTGGGAATCAGAAACATTAAAACAGATTGGAGGCTGGGTGAGGTGGTTCATACCTGTAATCCCAGCTCTTTGGGAGGCTCAGGTGGGAGGATTGCTTGAGGTCAGGAGTTCAAGAGCAGCCCAGGCAATATATACAGAGCCTGTCTCTACAAAAATTTAAAAATTAGTTGGGTGTGGTGGCATGTGCCTGCAGTTCCAATTACTTGGGAGGCCAAGGCAGGAGCATTGCTTCAGCCCAGGTGTTTTGAGGCTGTAGTGAGCTACAACCTCACCACTGCACTCTAGCCTAGTTGAGAAAAGATGCTCTACAGATCCATGATTTATTAAATGAGTAAAGTTTGGCAAGCCAGGAAGCTAGCATGCCACAACTAAGCCTTTCCTCCCCTTAACTTACTTTTGCTCCAAGTAACTCATAATTATTTCTGGAAATGTTTCTTCACACTCTGATACAATCCCCAGTTCAGGTGGAATCCACAGCCAAATATCCCTACTTTGTCCCTCTCTGTGCCATCTCAGCACTGAAGCAAGATTAATAGCCTACAAACAACTGAGAAAACTACCACCAAAAAATAAATTAAAGAATATTTTTTGGTTCCTATCATTGTAGAGAAATTTTTCATAAATTAATAATTTCCTCCCCCTTACCAGGTTGATTCTCTGCAATTCAAAGGCTGGAGGATCTTTTTAGATCCTGCTAAGCTTGTAAATTTGCCAAAAACAAAAGTGTAGGTGGAGCTGTTTATAGTCATTCGTGGCCCCTTTGCAGGTTTAATGGTCACTTTGACTGCAAAAGAACCATGTTTTTATTAGTTGTGGGTGTGTAGCTGCAGGAGTAACAGCAAAGAATTTCTATATTTTGAACTAGTTCTGTGAACTGAACTCCCTTTCAATTTAATGAAATTATTTTGTTATTGGTCCTAAAAATATTAAGTAGGACTTGAAATAGTCTGCCCTTCAAAACCTGGCAAGGCCAGGCGCAGTAGCTCATCCCTGTAATCCTAGCACTTTGGGAGGCTGAGGCAGGAGGATCACTTGAGGTCAGGAGTTTGAGGTTGTAGTGAGTTATAATGATGCCACTGCACTCTAGCCCAGGCAGCAGATGAGACTGTCTAAAAAAAAAACCAAAAAAGCTGATAGGTAAAAATCCAAACGTTTGGTAACACTCTAATCCATCAGCAATGCTGTGGTGAAACATTTGGTACATGGAGGGCAAATTAAAAATACATATATGACCTTCTACCAAGCAATTCCACCTCTGGGAAATGCAATGGGATATATTGAAATAGAAAAAAATGTTGCCTTTTCAGCATCAATATAAAAAAGTGCAAGGTATCTTAAGTGCAAAGTGCAGAACTGTACGTATGGCATGCTCTCTTTTGTATAAAAATAGAGAAAAATAAGAATATTTATTCTTACATGTATAGTATGAGAAAATGTGTATTTGGAATACATGAGAAAAAAAACAGTAAAAGTTACCTCATAGGTGGTAATTGAATGGATGGGACAAGGTTGATTTAAAAATTTTTTTTTGAATCAGTGAATGAACTATCCAAATAATTTTCAAAAACTGGCTGGAAGCTCTAATCAACCACCAATTATTACATGCCTCCTGTCTTAAAATAGAGTAACATATGTGTTAGGCAGCCCAAATGCAACTTTAACTATGGGGTACAAAATGTAAGGTTGAATGAAATGGCTGTGCCTAACCAATTCCTGGAAATCAAAGTTCTTGGTGCCTTTGGGGAATTCTGAGATCAGTGGTGTTGCCAAAGAATTTCATCTGCTTACTGGTGGTCTTCTCTAGAACTCAGGCAGCATGGGTAGGCAGAGAGAGAAGGCACCATGCTCACTCAACTAATTTACAACTCTTCAGTAGTCTATCTGCCAAAAATCCATGCATTATTCATCTGCAAATCTAAAAACATGCAGAAAGAAACCAGTAGTTGTATTATGGAAAATTTTTATTTTCTTTAATGTCATAATGATGTTTTAATAGTAAATAAATGATTTCAATAAACCTAGTAGGGAAAAGTCTTTCTCATCAATTACAGTGGATTATCCTAAATTTTGAGGAGCTACTGTTCCTTTTCAAAAGGCATATGTTCATCACCAGCAGAAATTATCTTCCATTCTTTTTTTTTTTTTTTTGAGACAGAGTCTTGCTCTGTTGCCTGGGCTAGAGTGAGTGCCGTGGCGTCAGCCTAGCTCACAGCAACCTCAAACGCCTAGACTTAAGCGATCCTACTGCCTCAGCCTCCCGGGTAGCTGGGACTACAGGCATGCGCCACCATGCCCGGCTAATTTTTTCTATATATATTTTAGTTGGCCAGATAATTTGTTCCTATTTTTAGTAGAGACGGGGGGTCTCGCTCTTGCTCAGGCTGGTCTCGAACTCCTGACCTTGAGCGATCCACCCGCCTCGGCCTCCCAGAGTGCTAGGATTACAGGCGTGAGCCACCGCGCCCGGCCTATCTTCCATTCTAAGTTTTTTTTTTTTCCTTTTCTTCCCCCCCTCCCTCCTCATTCTAAGTTTTAATGACCTTGATTGGCTTAACCATCTTGATTTTTCCCTTAGAATTTCAGGTGACTAAAACTGCACTTAAACCTAGTGAACAAAATTATGTCATTCCAGTGTTTCCCAATGTGAAGGACCCATATCACTGGTGATACTCCAGTTGGTTTTAGGCAGCACACAAACAAAGCAGTAAACACTGAATCATGTAGTGAGATAGTTCTTCCCGTTTCTTTCAAGCCTTCAGATTCAAAGCACTTGGCTGGGAAGAATATCTAGCTAGAATTTAGTAACTGGTTTTGTTTTTATTACACTAATTTTTACATTTTACTTAATTTTTTTTTCTTATTGCAGAGGTTTACAAAACAAATTTGTGTCTGAATTACCCACTCATAGAAGCACAAGACAGAAGAGTGCAGGTGCTGCTGCCTATGTTCCAGAAACCCCTTGGTCACAAAACATAAAAATCCAATGGTCTTTTCTCAGGGCTTATCTTTCCTTGACTCAAATTCTCCCCATGGCCTTCTGTAACAGACACTTGGCTCTGCAGGAATGGTGTAGTGCACAGAATAAACTGGGGTCCAGCTGGTTTTAAATGCTGGTTCTTTATCTTACTGTGTGTCTACACAGTCTACCAAGTGAGGCTAAAATAGGCTACCTTGGAATTTGAAAGGAATAAATGATAGCAAATGTAGAGCAGCTGGTACATGTTTAACAGATGCTCAATAAATGCTGATTTCCTCTCCTTCCTTTACCTTTCCTTCTCTGTCCTTCAGTACTTTATTTTTTTAATATATTCTCTCCTTCTGATCTCCTTCACTCCCCTGGCTTTAATCATTACACTTTACATGTATAACTTCTAATTTTCTATCACCAATTCTGACCTTTTATCAGGGTACTAAACCTTGGCTTTTGTGGCTGTTTAAAAGTTCTACATTGATATTCTGGCATCCTCTTAAACTCAACAAATATAAAATAGAATTTCTCTTTCTCCAAGTCTGTTCCTCCTCTTGGTTTTCTTGTTTCTTTCATGGTATTATCTCCATCACTCAGGTTCAAAATCTCAATCATCCTTAACTCCTTTCCCATCACATTGACTCAGCAATAAAAATTTTATATGGTATTTTAGTAGCTTGCAAAGGGTTATAAACAAAAAAGTGTTTATCACTCCCCCTTACACCCCTTCCCAAGGATGAGAAAAGTTAGAAGACATGCCCAGGTGATTAGAGTGGTTAGAACATAGACTAAAAACCAGTTAAGACTTGAACTTGTGGCTCCTCACTCCAACCGCTATGCTCTTTCACCTTACCACATCACCTCAAGTTTTGCAATAGCATTTGCATCTGTCTCTCCTCGTCGTCATCATTTGTCATCCCCAGAATTTGGGCCTACCTTATCTTTCACATGGGTAATGCATTTACAGAAAAATTCACTCAGTCAGGGAAGTAACAGTTCATAGTGTGTATCCAGTGTTGTCTAGGAGAGTTTTTTAAAATAACTTATTAGAAAAAAAAAATTCCAGCAAAAAAAATTTTAACTATGAAATATATAATATACATACTGAAAAGTACACCCCCCTCCCCCCAAAAAAACATACAGCTCAGTAAGTCAGACTGAACATAACCTCCAGGTCTTAGTCCATGTTGCTACAAAGAAATATCAGAGGCTGGCTAATTTAAAAAGAATAGTTTATTTGGCTTTCAGTTCTGCAGGCTGCTTCCATTCACCGCAAAAGGTGAAAGGGAACTGGCACATGCAGAGATCACATGGTGAGAGGAGGCAGGAGAGAAAGAAGAGGAGGTGCCAGGCTCTTTTCAACATCCAGTTTTCACAAACTAAGAGTGAAAACTCACTCCCCTGAGGATGGCACCAAGCCATTAATGAGGGATTTGCACCCATGACCCAAACACCATTGATCCCCTCCAACATTGGCGATCAAATTTCAGTAAGACTTATTGGGGCCAAACACCTCTTGTTCCCTTCCAACCACTACCCCTTGCAAAGCTATTTCTTTTCTTCATAGTTTCACTACTTAAACATATATCCCTAAATCTAGTTTGGTTTTGCCTGTTTTTTGAACTTTCAATCTTCCAACATGGTCATACCAATACACATTTCCACCAACAGTGTATAGTGTCAGCTACTCCAACTTTTGACCATTTGACATTTTCTGAGTTTTCTATTTTAGCCATTCTGCTGGGTATGCAGCAGTATCTCACTGAAGTTTTAATCTGCATTTCCCTAATGATTAAAGAAGTTGAGTACCTTTATATGTTTACTGACCATCTAGACACACTCTTGTGAAGTGACTGTTTAAGTTTCTTACCCATTTTTCTACTGGGCTATTTCTTATTGACTTGTGATAGTCTTTATAAATTCTAGATAGGAGCAAAGCAGACAAATTTCTATTGTAGAAGTGAATGCATTTGTCTGATGTTGTTAGAGTACCCCTAACTCCCCTTACTCTGGCCCAAAATTCACAAATGAACATTCTGGGGGGTAATGTAGTCAACTATATGCATTCTATCTAAAACAGTGTACTGAGTCTTTGTGCTAGGAAATTTGCTAGATACTGGGCATTTAATGGCAAAAAAAAAAAAAAAATGTGATTAGGAACATTTTGGAATGAGACACCTGTAGTAGAATCCTGCCTTTACCATTATGAACTTGATGAATTTAGGCAAGTTATTTAGTTTCTTTTAGCCTCAGTTTGCTCACTGGAAAAATGGGCTAATAATACCTATTTTAGTTGGGCACGGTGGCTCCCACCTGTAATCCCAGCTTCTTGGGAGGATTGCTTGAGGCCAGGAGTTTTAAGTCCACCCTGGGCAACAGAGCAAGACCCTGTCTCTATAAAAACAAACAAACCTATTTTATAGAGTTGCGAGGATTAAACGAGACCAAAACCAACAAAAAACACCACGTTTTGCACAGTGGCTGACACAGAGGAAGCATTTAATAAATGGTAGCTATTACTAAATTTGGTGATTTCCATGTGGCCTTCTACGTGTATGTGGAAGGAGAAAATGGGTAGATGTCCATTTTTCTCTTAATCATTACAGTTCTCACTATAAAGTAAAAAAAGGAATTTGGATTTACGTAAGCCTGGGAGTTTGGTTCTTCTGTCTCTCTTCATCTGCATGCCTCTACAGCAACACTTCAAAAATTACCTGTGGTGAAAGATCACAGATACTTTTCTAAAACATTATAAAAACTAGAAAAGGGATATAAAGAAAACAAGTACAAATACAATAATACACGCCCCTAAATTTTTATAAGATCCACAGACATAAAATTAGTCTGTAAATTGCTATAAATTCTTACTTTTACTTTCTGTAAATGCCTTGTCATTGACCAGTAACAAAGGGCTTGAAGAGTGGCAGTGGCTTGTGGACCATACTTTTGGTGGCACTGCTCTAAGAGCACTGAAAAATCAGATTTCTGAGTCCGCAGGGCTGAAGTCCAAGCAATTGAAGGCGCTGGGTGCAGTGGCTCACGTCTGTAATCCTAGCACTCTGGGAGGCCAAGGCAGGAGGATTGCTTGAGGTCAGGGGCTTGAGACCCGCCTGAGCAAGAGCAAGACCCTGTCTCTACTAAAAACAGAAAAAATTAGCAGGGCATGGTGGCACATGTCTGTAGTCCCAGCTACTCAGGAGGCTGAGGCAGGAAGATCGCTTTGAGGAATTTGAGGTTGCAGTGAGCTA
>JAQIFY010001948.1:0-13755 GCA_028533085.1 Varecia variegata | reverse complement strand
CTTAAGAAGGAAATGTGCTCTGAGGTTCATTGAGTGATTTCTTTTATCTCTCCCCACCAATCTTCATCTCCTGAGCTGCCTCACTGTCATCCACCCCTAAAACACACACTCATTTTCCTCATTTATTTGGGCCTCATTGAAATATAAAATATTAAGTTATTCAGTTATAAAGGTGTATTAAAACAGAAAAAAAAATCAGTCACCAGAAGCTTGGAAGGTGCCAAGGTGAGCAGCTGAGTCAGCCTAGGCAGCACGCGTGCTGTGCCGACGTGAGGTCAGAGACCCCAGACGCCCTCGCCAGCATCCTCACCATCCATAATCCCAACTCTAGTGGCTGCTCCATGGAGTCAACAAGAGCACCTGTGGGTTCAGCTGGAATCTCAACTCTACCCCCTAGACAGGTGACCTTAACCAAGCCACCTGTCACTCAGGTCCTCAGTTTCTTTTTCTGGGGAAAAAGGTAGTAAAACCAGCCTCAAGAGTTCTAACATGAGATTTTAATATTAGATAATAGTATATAAAGTACTAAGAACACTTCAGGATATAAATGACATTTTTAAGTGACAATACCATCTAGGAGTTGTAATATATTAAACTGCTATCCACTAGGTGCTACACCAGCCCAGGTCGGTTTTCTGATCAACTTTACAAGAGCAGAAACTTGAGGCACCATACAAGGCAGATGCATCTGAAGTTCTCAGGAGCACTCAGAACGCCAGTGACATGAAACATGGTGGTCTGAAACAAAAGTCTGAAACGTGTGAAAAGCCAGCTTGATCATATGTCAACCAAGAAAGGGGTTGAAACTATGTTGAACACTATTGACTATTTCAGGATTGCGTCAGTTTTCGTATTAATACTTTTCCTTTCTACAGCAAATAACAGAGTGGGATAGATAAATAATGAATGCATGTCTACAAGGATTGGCTGGATCTCATGTCTGTATATTGAGTGTCCACAATCCTGTATGGACAAAGCTAGCTAATTGTTATTTCACCTAGAAGGAGCTTTGGGGTCTGGATTTGTCCTTCCTCCCTGCCTTCATCTCCTGTGAATTCCCCACATGACAACTGTGCAACAGCCACACCGATATACTCGTGTTTTGGAGAACTGGTGATTTTTTTTTTTTTTTTACATTTTCCTGTCTAAGCACAAAGGTTCCCCCTACCTGTAGCACACTAACTTGTTTATTCTCTTAGCTACTTCTTATGGGTCTTCAAAACTTAACTATCACTTTTCTTTACAATCCAAATTTCCCAGACCATTTCTACCCTAGGTCCAGGCATACCTGCACTTATCTCTGTCCCCAAATTCATCACACTGATCCATTTATTATTAACTACCTTTTTCTTCCCTGCTGTTCTGAGAGTTCCTCAAGGGCAGAGACTATGGTGCCCTTGATTTTGCACAGCAGCCTGTGTCTGGCACAGAGTAGGCACTCAGCAAATCAGTGATAAGCGATTAAATGTCACCTGGAGTAGTACATACAGTTGCTTCTGTAACAAATTATTTTTCAAAACCATTTATCATAGGATATGACTTGTGCTAAGACAGTGAAGGAAATCCAAAAGAGTTAAATCAGAATCTCAGTCTTTACTCCCTCATGAGAATGAGGAACCTTCTGGTCACTTCTCACCTGGACTTTGCCCCTAGGTGCTCAGCATGCGACTCTGGGACAGCCACGGGGGAGCGGGCATCCCTACCAGGAAAGGTTCAGTTCTTTTCTCTTGACCTATGGAAGGTTGGTTGTTGAACAACACCTTTATCTAATAATAAATTCTGATGCCCTAATAGAGGTCACTTGCCACAGAAAGTGGCACTGACTGGGGACTCTTCCCTGGCTCTAAAGGAAATGGAAAGGCTCATGAAACATGCACCAGCCTGTGAAGGTGAAGGGAAGGACGTTGGCAAGCATCCTTTTGAGCACACCTGGATGACGCAGTCAAATGAACACATGGGGGGTTCAGAGGCCAGTGACCTCGTGAACAGGTCAGAAGAGAGAGAGGGTGGAACCTCAGTGGAAGAGATGACCAGTGGAAAGTTCCAGAAAAGGGGCACTGCAACATGTCTAAGTGACGTGACGCTACTCTCCCCCACTGACCCCCAGTGGCAGTGAATTAATCCCTGGC
This sequence comes from Varecia variegata, assembly GCA_028533085.1. Taxonomy (NCBI): domain Eukaryota; kingdom Metazoa; phylum Chordata; class Mammalia; order Primates; family Lemuridae; genus Varecia; species Varecia variegata. The sequence continues at coordinate 11,626 of JAQIFY010001948.1, read as the reverse complement.
CAGCTGTTCATGGGAAGAGGGGGCACTGAGGCAGCGGGCAAACACCCTGTGCGGAAAGGGCTGCACAGCAGGAAAGGAAAGAGTGGGCAGCGATCAGGAATCCAGCTAAGAGAGAGTCAGAGTCCAGGGCAACTGGCGAAACACGTCCCCTTTCAACAACTTTGGACTTTGCATTCTGCCTCCTATATCCACTTCTCCGATTATACACACTGAAGGGAACATGTTTCCATTCAAGTCTGTAAATCTGTAAATAGTGTCTAACATCATGCACAGTGAATGTGACCTTATAAATCAAAGAAATGAGTGAATCTAAGTTCTGGGAGCAGAGGATTTGAATATGTTTTCCTGGCAACACAACCATCTAACACTTCCACACATATCTCCCAAGCTCGGAGATGCCATTTTGTGATAATTCCTGCTCTTCAAAGGTTTTCTGAACTCATCTGTTCAACTAATTATCACCAAATGTCTACTGCACCAGGAGCAGGTCTTGAGGGATGTTATGGTTAAAGAGACGTGGTCTCCACCCCGGATACAAGGTACATTTGGTGTGTAGGCATCCACAGTGCTGCAGTAGAATTCACCTCGGGGTAAGGTGGGGGTGCAAAGAATGCATGAGTTCATTCTACCGCCAGTCAATGGCATCTGCTGTCACCCGTAGGCATGAAGAGTCTGGGGTTGGGGGAAGGCACCACAGTAAGCTGTCCTGGGGCCCAGGCAGCCCTGCAGTGATCTGAAGTGGTCCACTGACCTGGAACCCAGTGGAGCCAAACACTCAGTCCTTTCCTTGCAGAACTGAGGTTTTGACTCAACCTTACATTTTATTTGAAACAATCCCTACTGTTAACAATTTGAAGAGTGAAAGAAAAATACTTAAAAGAAATTTTAACTGGGATGAGACCAGCCTGACATAAGAATTCGTAATTATAATTGAGCAGCTATTTGATGAAACGAGTAAAATGGCATAAGCCACAACCAAAGAATCCTTAAGTTCAGTCAAAGCACTTTTGTATTTGGAAATGTTCTGTGCGTATTTTCGTAATCAACACAGTGAAAAACAAGCAGTTTGCCTGGAGGACACAGGAAAAGTAAATGTGATGGGCAGGAAACTTCAAACTGAACCTCATTTTGCAGGAGTAAGCTGGTTAGGAGAGTAACAGAAGTTCCGGCTGCAGATACACCTGAGTTCAAATTCTGGATATGTCACTTGCCAGACATCTGTGACCTTGGGAAAATTATTGAATTTCCTGTAATGGACATTTCTCAGCCTTAATATGCAAAAGTGAGAAGTTTATATGGACTTTAAAGGTTGTTGTGAGGATTAAGTAGGTGCTCAATAAATACAAATTCCCTTTGCCATATTTTTATTGGCAGCAAATGGAAAGGCTAGTGCCTAGAACACAGCCGGAGCACGGAGAAACAGTCTCCATAGCCACACACCCCTACATCCCTCACTCTTCCCCCAAAACCCACACTCCGCACATCACAGAAACCCTGACTCAATGGAAAAGTTCAATATCCCATTCCATTCCTTTGTTTGAAACGAAAGGTTCAAAATATAAGGAGGTGATGGTGTAACCACCTGACTTTTATGTTACAAACCTCAGTAATAGCCCTAAAAATAACATATAACTGGCTATTTTCAAACTTAAAAAAAAAAATCACAACCATTAGGGAACTCTAGTTCATATTGAATTTCTCATCCATGTCCTTCTCTGTTTGGGAAAATTTTATGCATTGATTAACATGCTGCTTCCACAACTGCAGAAAGATTGTGATTCTCATTACCACTCATCCTTGTCAGCGTCACAGTTGCAAAAGTGTCGAGTGTCCAGGCAGCTCTCATCCAGGCCACACTCACACTGCTGGACCCCAGGAGGGGACCCTCCCCAGTACGGGTGCCTTTCACGGGACCGGCCGATCCACCAGGTAAATGGCGCTCCATCTGAAAGACAAGACGGTTCACAGGTCAGGGTGGCACAGCCTACAGTGACACAGGGGGTGCCATAGAAACTGAGATGAAGATGTCTCAAAAAATAGACGTGATCCATCTTCCTTCTTTCCTTCATTCCTTTCTTCCTCCCACCCTCCCACTTTTGTTCTTTTGTTCTTTTTCTCTCCCTCAGTCTCTTTCTGTTTATATCGATATTTACATTTATACACACACATATGTGCATATAAACATGTTCACTGAAGGATTTAAATGGCGAAATATTGATTAATGACAACGTTCACAGGCAGGGTCACAAACTTGAATTCTTTCCAGATTGGGCCGGTATCACAATTGAGTAAATTGGGCCAGATTTTAGACCAAAAATAAAATTTCATATATGGATTTAAAAAATAATAATTTCATTTTAAAACTATTAAAGAGAAAACGACAGCACCCGGGCCAAGATCAGCCCGGCCTTTGTCCTCAGTGTCTGGTAGGCGATGAGGCAAATGGTGACCCCGGTGCAGGGGGGCTCGCGCAGGAGGGAGGGCCGTCCTCACCCACCGCCATGCATGTCTGTCGCCAGAAGACTAGTCCCAGGGTTACCATACCCTTTGATGTTTTTTCAACAGCAGTCATAAATTCCAAGTTCAAACATTTGAGGAGAAAAACAAAAACACCGTGAAGGCCGGCCACGGGTGGGCCAGCAAGCCCGTGTGAAGGCTGTGTCTAACCACGGGAAGCTGGCCAGCAGCCTTGGCTTCCAGGTTACACACAACAGAAAACTATGCTTGAGTCTAGTTCTTGTCAATCTTTTTCTTTACAGAGTTTGATTTCCTGAAATTTGTTAGATTTTCTTTTATGATTGAGAACATGGAAGTGGCTTAGAATTACCACTCAGGAGGCGATACCGTGGCCAGAGGTGGCGCTAGCAATGGACGTGCTTCGTCATTAGGCTGAGGCGTGTGAGGCCTGGCTTCCCTTTGGTCATTGTTGTCTTATTTCTGTTTGGGTGCTTAAAATGTGCTTATTTAAAAAATTCAAAGAAATATTTATTAAGGGCCATTTTTATCAATAACAATTTTAAGGTAGAACAATAGTATTTAAGGGTGCTTTCACGTTGGAACTTTGCCTAAGCAAGATGTTAGTTTACATGTCAATCCTTATGTACAAACATGTAATTTACAAATATTCTCTACATACAAACAGCAACAACTTTTTCTGAATTGTCCCCACAGCTCATGTTCCCATGGAGGTCAGAGAGAAGTGTCCTGCAGCCTTGGGGCCACATGTGGCCTTCTGGATCCTTGAGTGCAGCCTTTTGGCTGGATCCAAATTTTGGATTCAGTCGAGGGGCTGCACTTGGGGATCTGGAGGGCGATGTGTGGCCCTGAGGCCACAAGTCCCCACCCCTTGTCTGTTTTCATGAAGAAAACCTAGGAAAGGTCCTACGAGCAGCAGAAGCATTGTAGGGCTGCCGGTGCACGGAGCAGACCACCTGACGGACTCACCCCACATAGCAGCCTGCACTCTGCTGCTAAAATAGTTGAAGGCCCTTCATTATCTTTTAAGCTAGAATACCAGCTTGGGATGTCTGTTAACCAGTGTCTTCTTTTCAAGAATAATTATAAATCGTATGAATTCATTTCCCCTAGATTCAAATATCTATAAATTATTGTGAAATACTTCAGATGAATTGCTTTCTTCCTAAATCTCTGCTCAGGTAAGTCACACTCACGTGGCCTAGAGGGCTGACAGGTTGATTTAGAGCATAGGGTACTTTCTGGACTGGGGTAAGCTTATCAACCCAGCGTGTAGTCCGGGCAGCACAGAAGTAAATCATTTTGTATTTGAATATGTTTGCCAATGTTGGCCTTGGACCCAAGAATGAAAGACAACTCTTGACCTCTCTCGCTCTCCAGCTGCCCGGGCCTCTCATCCCAGAGTCTAGAATCCAGACCACAGAGTCAAGTTCCACGTCATCATGAGTTAGTGCATGTGTGAATTACCCCAAGGTTGTAAGCGTAATAATGGCTTCATTATTAATGGTTTAAGTTCGGAACAACCAATTTGCATATGACTTCTGGTGGATATGTTGCTTCTAGTAGCTTTACAAACTTCTATCTGGTGTCTTAAGCCCCTAGAATTCCCAGTGGCAACCCAAGGCTTTCTTTTGTTTTGAATCCATCCATGTCTTCTACCACTGGGACCTCTTGGTGCTTCCTTCCTAATGTCTGGCAATTATTAATAGTTTAAAGTTTGGGTGCCTATCAATTTGTGAGTTGATTAAGAATATGGTATATGTATACATATATGTATATGTGTGTGTGTATGTACACACACACACACACACACACCATGTATTACTACTCAGCCATAAAAATGAATGAAATAACATCTTTTGTGGCTGCTTGGATGGAACTGGAGACCATTATCCTAAGTGAAGTGTCTCAAGAATGGAAAAACAAACACCCCATGTACTCTGTGATCATTGGGAGCTAAATGATGGACACACGGGCACAAAGAGATGTAAAGGACACTGTGAATCAAGAAGGGGGGAAGGACAGATGGGTAAAAACCTACCTATCGGGTACAATGAAGACTATTTGGGTGATGGGCACACTAAAAGCCTCAACTTAAGCATTATAAAAGATATCCATGTAACAAAAACACTTGTACCCCCTTATACTTTGAAATAAAAAAGTAGATGTTGAAAATTTTTTTAACTGATTTTCAACAAATAAGGAAACAGAAAGAAAGGAAGAAAGGAGAGAGAACAAGATGTGTGTGTGTGTATGGGGGTGTGTGTATATACATAAATACATGTATATGAAAGCAGGAGGGTAATTGCTAATTTTCCTCTCAGATGTCCCATCCTTGTGTCTCTGTTCCTGTGGCATACTGGGCTGTTTACAGCAAACGAGGAAACTGAGGATCAAATAGGGGCTTGATTTCCCTTAATTCTTGACTCTAACTGGGTAGTCAGGAAGAAAAACTACACCGTAGCTACCAATCTGGGCCATTGCAGAAACTGCATTTTTATTTCTCCTGACAGAAAGTTCTTTCAAAAGTGAAAGAACAAAGAATGATTATAAATATTGGGTTTTTAGAATATGCACTTATCCAACAAATTTACTAAGAATAATATTTTAAGCACTATTCTAGGCACTTGGGATAAATCACTTTACAAAACAAAGAAACAGACAAAACATGCCCTCGCTGAGTTTATGTTGCAATTGGGGAAAACAGTATTTCGAGAGGAGTAAGAGGTACGGGGGCATACAGCAGGCCAGGGGATCAAGTGTGCCATGAAGAAGGACGTGAAGCAATTTTACATTGTCCTGGTCAGGGGGATCTTGATGCAGAGATACTGCCCCCAATCCTAAAGGCAGGGGCAAGTCACAGGTGGCCACATGGACAGGGGCATCACAGACAAAGGAAATGGAAGCTATGACAAGGCCTAAGAGGAAATTAGGGGATTTTCTAGAATCTATAGACACAGGTTTTTAAATTGCAATTTTCAAAATGTTGCTGAAACTCTAATAGGAAGGTTAACAGAAAAAAACAAACAAACGGGTAGCAGAAAACAGGTAAAATAGAACTTAGATTGATCAGGTTCTTGGTCAGAAGCCAAGAATTCACTCTGGTGGTTCCAAGGCAAAGTGTATTTATTAGGAAGACATTGAGCCGACACAGAATCATGAACATAAAAGAAATGGATTTGAGATTAAGCATAACCACGTGCAGAACTGGCCCAGTGGGGGATCCCTGCCTGGTTGGCTGCCCCCGAATGTCAGACGCAGAGAGACCAACTCAGCAATGTGCTGCCTGCACCATGACCTCTGACCTCCAAGGCTCAGGCCAGCAAGCCTGTCACCATCAAGAGAGGTGTCTGTGGCCCCTGCGTGCGCAGAATAGCAGCCGCACGTGTCACCTGCTTCCTGGTGCTCTCTTCCCAGTCAGGGCTTCTCAACGGGGGACTGATGGGTGAAGCCCCAGTTGCCTGCTTGAGTCCCAGGCAGGGAGCTTAGTGATTTGGATTCTGACTTCTTCACTGTGGCAGCAGGACTCACAATATGAATTTTCTCTAACCAGAAATGCTATTCGAAAGGGGATGGGCAGGCTGAATAGGGCACGTGTCCACTACGGAGCTGAGCAGACACTTAGTATCACTTAATGGATCGGTACTTTACACCTCTGAAATCTCAATTTCTTCTATGAAATGGGGTTATTAATGCAAATATATACCTCTTCAGTTGCTGCTAGTAAGCAAAGGACTCTATGAACTGTGGTAGGCTGGGGACAAGGCGGGCAACAGTTTTGCTTTGACAACCAAGAAGCTAGTCTGCTTTGACAAGAAGCGGAATGGGGAACAACACTGTGCACCCCACAGGGCCGGCACGCAGCATAGGTCTCTCCACAGTGGAAGTAAGGTCTGCATGATGCACTGTGCTCTGTGGATTGTAGAGGCCAGCGCTTTGGCACGGCAGCAGTTTTTTCATACACGGTTCCAGCAGCCAGCCAGGCGCTGCAAGGACTTCCACAAAGGAAGGGAGACTGGGACTCCCTGGGAGATCCCACCAGGAGCTCCCAGTTGCAGCCTCCTAGGTCTTGGAGAGGTGGCAAGCCCCTTCCTATGCATGATACAGAAAGGGCGAATCGCGTTACTTTGCATTACTTCTAAGCATTTGGAAATATCATCATCATGTGACCTCATGCACACAAACAAGATCTGGGAAAATTCAGATTACATGTTTATTATATTATTTAAAAAACCTCCAAGAAAATATTTATCTTAGAAGGTACAGAGTATGTGATCATAGAAAGTGATCACTTGCTCTTTATTAATCCAAATAGAATACTATTAAAAAAAGATCAATCATACTCACCATGAGGTTTATAAAAACAACAATAGGAAACATCAGCGAGTACCTACTAGGTGACAGCCAGTGCTCTGAAGTGCTCCACATACATTCACCCATGTAATCATCACAATCCTACAAGGTAGGTATTATTATTTCCCATTTTACAGGTAAAGAAACTGAGGCACAGAAGGATTAAACAGCCGCCTTGAGGCCTTACAGCTAGCAAGTTCAGAATGAGGATTTGATTCTGGGCCTTCTTGCCTAAGAGTCTCTGGGTTTAACCCCTATGTTATTCCACTATACTCCGCTTTGGGAGAAAATAATTCATGGTTGAAAAACTTAAGGCCTTTCAGCAAAATATATATGGGTATATTTAAGTCATGAGAAATAACTTAAAAAATTGTAAGTGATGGATAATTTATTACATTCACTACAACAAAGACAACACAATTAATCTATAAACATCTCCTACCTATCACACGTTCCCGCACAACAATAACGCCACAGCAGAAAGTAACGTCAGCACTGTGTGCTGGGAACCTTCTCAGATCTCCCCACCCCGGGGTTTCAAGGAGACAACCGTGAGCGCCTGTGGCTTTGCTGCAGACGACATGCAAGCTGAGGGGAACAGTTTACATCCCATAGCTGGCTTCCTCTTTTCAAATGTTCAATGCATTTCTGAGTTTCTACTTGCAGTATTTTTATGCCTATTTTTTAGGACCTGAATTTCTCCAGAATTTTAAAGTAGCTAGGGTATTTGACAAACAAGTTAAAGTACAAAATTTTGCAAAACCATTATTTAACCCACTTGGCATTGCAGACTGAATGAGGCTATATGTAGTCTTAGGTTTGCCCATAAAACCTCTTGCCAGAGAACTTCAACACAGTGAGCCTCTTTCCGTCTTACCCAGTGCAGAGGGGAAGTTCAAAGACCTTCTCTCTTTCCCCATCCTGTGTCCACTGTAGTAACTTCTGGGTGTGCTGTACCTCCCATGTAGATTGTCAGCCACAGGTATTTAGGTTTCAAATTATCCGCAATAAGGTGATGCAACAGAAACTTGGAAAAGAATTCTCACAATTGAGCCAAAGGAAGACAGACATAAAAAATACAATGGAATATTCTAGAATATCTTATGAAGTGAATTGGAGTTTGAGGAGGTAGTATACATGAGAAAGAGAGTGAGAGAGAAGAAAATAGAAGGAGAAGGAAGAGAAAGAGGGAGAAGAGAAGGAAAGCGAGGAGGAAGAGGGTGAGGAGAGGAGGAAGAAAGAGTGTAATATTGCATCCTTACTTGTGAGCTCAGAGATTTGAGCCCTTATCAACTCCTTTATGAAATATTTCAGAAAAGTATTACATCTGAATTTAAAACACTACAGAAGGTCAAGTGTAGGAATTTTGCTAATGTGTGCATAAGCACACCATCCTGCCCCTAAGATTTCCTAATGTAGAACATACACACGCTATACACAGGGAAATGGTTCAAAGAGAGAGGAAAAAATATATACACACACACAAACACACACACACATGTATATGTTTTATAGAAGATATAAACACAAACCCAACTTGTACATGTTTAGTTCAAATTATGATTTTCCTAATGTAGGAAATTCATGAAACAGGTTAGTTGCATAATTTTATGGCTTAATCACTATGAGCTGTTGAACAGAATTCAAATTGGACATCCCTCTTCAATCTTGCATTTGTTTAAATTAAAGTCTTGACAACCTGGAAAACAGTGAGCATGACAGACTCCCGATAACTATAGCCACAGCCAAGAGAATGTGGCCTCTTCTCGCTGCTATGAACAGTCCAAGTAAAATTGCACACAATAGCAGAATGCAGCTGGACAGGTCTGTAAACGTACAGAGACAGGGCTGCCATATTGAGAAGCTGCTGTCAGTGTTGTTATTGTTTTCCTTTATTTTATCTCTGAGTTTAGAATTAACACATACTCATAGCCTTAGATTCTGGTAAACTCAATACACCAACCTAGAAGAGTTTTAGCATTCATTTCTCTTACTCCTACAACTTCAAACGGGTCTATAGTGATCAGCAAATAAATATGGCAGTGGGTTCATGGGGGGAGGAGACATATCTGCCCCAGTGACATCAGGCTTGGTCTTGGTACTTGCCTTGCCCTGTGGGATGAGGGCAGAATGACAGTAGTTCAGTTCAGTTTGAGTTCAGACCTCAACAGATGTGCATGTGTCCACCTGTCCCTTGGGAGCTTCTGTGACATGACCGTGAGAACAGGCCACAGATGGTCATGACCTCTCCAGCCTCAGCCCCAGACAATGAACACACAGATGAGTAAGCACGAGAATAAGGATTGAATGGTACATGCCACTGAGCTTTGACAACTGGCTATATAGGAGTATTGTGACAATAACTGACAAAATACACATTATATGTCAACCACATGAAAAAATTTCTATAGGGATTATAAAGAAGTATATAGAAAGATCAATGATGCCCCTACCTTCAAGGCATTTGCAATATAGTCTGGCACATAAAGAGACATAAAGGTGGATGAGAAAAATAAAGGGAATCATAAACTCTGGTATGGACCAGCTAATTCTCTAACTTCCCACCCATAAATGTAATGACATGCACTGTAGCGTTCACTCGGGAAGTCACCCCTAACGGCTTCTCCACTTGCCCTTCTTCCCTCCGCAAATAAACCCCATTGGGTTCATGCTGTCCTGTCCCAGCTCAGTCCCAATTATTGGCAGTGTAACCCTGACTCCCACACCTATCTTTGCCCCCTTCAAACACGGTGCTTTGTTGTCCCTGCAACTTACACAACAGTTTTCCCTAATGGTGAGAGTCCCGCCTCATCTCTTTAAGTCTCAATGCTACCCACCCACGTTTTCAGTTAGGAACTCTTCATAGAACTTTGCAGAAACTACTTCCATGGCTGGTCACTCAACTGTAACCTGATTCAGCCAGATCTTGTACCCCTTTCTCACAGCTTCCATCCACAGAATGAGGAAAGATTGGAAGCTTTGTGTGTGTGTGTGTGTGTGTGTATTTATATGTATATATTGCATATAAATTATAAATGTATATATAAATAAATGATTCATAAAATAATATAATTAAGTATAATGGTATAAAGTATATATATTATCATTGGATTGAATGATTTCTTGATTCTATGCTCTGTGAAGGTCATGGTGTGATATATCACTGATATAAATTTTAGCAGATTTCTGCTACCCTAAAGGGGCTCATAACATTTAGGAGAAGAAGGTCACATATATAGCTAAGAGTAACGCAAGTCAGAGTTAGATCACTGTCCAAATAGAGCAGCCAACAAAATTCTAGAGTAGCCCAGAGTGAGAAACTATGACTTTTGTCCAGGAGCCCTGGGACAGGTTTCAGGAGAATGGTGGCATTTGATGAGAGGCTTCATGCTGATGACTTCAGCAAATGGCACCATGGGAAAGAGTTTGTGCAGCTAAGAGCCACAGAGGAGGGGGTCTGACTTCACTACAGCGTCTTTAGGAAGTGACTGTTTGGAATAATGACATTTCTGCACATACTAAGCATGTGTTATTTCATTTGTTGTAGTTAAACATTGTTGGCTTAAAAAATAAGTATAGAGAAAGATGCCACCAAAGTCATAAGGCCAAGAAATTACCAGAGATTGCAGCAAATGCCTCACCCTAGGAACAAAATACAAATCATCAAAATACTGCTTTGGAAAAGAAGCTTCTGTCAACCAAAGAAAGTATTTTATATACTCATTTTCTCTAAATAGAATTTCATTTCTGAGGAGACATTTAGTCAGAAAGAAAAACAACCTCATCCATATCAGAAAGTAATGGCAAGCATTCATCAAAGTCAATCTTGGTCTTGCTGCTCGCTGGTCAGGATCATTAATTCAGCACATATGTCTAATAGTGTGATTAAGGGCTAGTCAGTGACATTAAGAATTAACATTTTTATAATGTTGTTGAATGTTCTCTTCTCCCTGCCTATTTAATTGAAATGAGCCCAAAAGAGAGAGGGGGAAACAGAAAAGATTAATACTTCCTCTCAAAACAAGTGACAAAAGTCACTTCGATGGGACCATCTGCAGCTGGACTGACAAAGCTCTCTAGAATCTACCACAAGTATCCTCCATGGTTAAACAAAGAGGGGGACAACGTGATTAGTTTAAGTGATTTTATTAGCATTGTGTACATTTTTGTGGGAGAATATAAAAATACTTTTCATTTCGATAAAATTTTTTTTTTCTGAAGAGCCATAATGAAGAATCTCAATAAGGTTAAATGACTCGTCCAAAGTCACCCAGCACCGGAGGACTCTAGTCCTCTAAGACTCTGCAATGGACTGGCTCCTGTCCTGAACACCCACCTTCACAAAGACTCACAGAACTTTTTACTTTTTAATGTGCTGAAAACATATTGAAATACTGTGAGCCCCAGGGATGAAAATGAGACACTATTATAAACTCGTAGGAACTGACAGTGATAAAGGAATGACTCGGCATTGGAATAAGATCTTCAGTTTACTACACAACTGCTCAGATATGACAAACTTAAAAGCAGTCATTTCCAAATGTGAAGTGACAAAAATGGACGAGGACTACCACATGCACATCGCAGTTTGATCTTACTCCAATGCTGAGTCTTTCCTTTATTACTGTCAGTTCCTACGAGTTTATAATAGTGTCTCATTTTCATCCCTGGGAGGGACATGGGCAATATATCTAACCAGAACTTTTGTACCCCCATAGTAAGCTGAAATAAAAAAAAATGTAATTGTGGAGAAAGATCTAATTATGAAACAAAAATGACAAAAAATTATAAATATGTA
>JAQIFY010001947.1:0-13756 GCA_028533085.1 Varecia variegata | reverse complement strand
CAAGCAACGAAAAATAATCATTCAAGGTAGGGCTTTTTCATCCATGGCACCTAGTAAGCTGCCAACCTGACAACCTTAGTGAGTTAAGTGAGGGGTCAGGGGCTGTTGTTTGCCTTTAAACAGGGTTTCTTAACTTTGACACTATTGACATTTGGGCCAATAGTTCTGTATGGTGGGAACTGTCCTGTGCTTTGTGTGATGTCTGGTAGCACCCTGGGCCTCCACCCACTAGAAGCCAGGAGCATCTCTCCAAGGTTATGATGACAGAAAATGTCTCCAGACTTTGCCAAATGTTCTCTGGGGGTAAATTGCCCCTGCCTGAGAATCGCTGCCTTATTGTCATATTTCAGGAGAGACACATTACCAGGGCTGAGAATAGGTGTTCATTTCGTGTTAGATTCAGGGCAGTGGGGTTGGTGAGAGGGCATCTGAAACTGGACAAAAGACTTCTGCAGGGAATGGGTTCCTTGATCTATTCCGTCCACCCTTCCCGTCTTTCACCCTCCTGTCTCCACCCCTCCCAGCTGACTGCTCAGACACACAGAAGCTCCAAGTGCCAGGTCTGGCACATAGAAGCCCTCCCCATTCTGTGGTGCATCTGGGTCCAGAGGCTGACAAGTCCTGTGGCCCACGGTGAGCAGAATCTTGGGAAGGCCTGCGAGGGTCCCCTGGGGAGCTGGCTATTGAGACTCTTCAGAAGAGGGTCCCTGGGGATTTTTTGTGTATCTGAAAAATCACTTCCTAATTTTCTGAAGAAGTATTTGTGGATTTCTTTTGAAGTTTTTATTATTCTTAAAATTAACAAGTAAATGATGATGATGATAAAGGCTTCTTTATTGAGCTCTTATTTTATACCACACTCTCTTCTGTGTCTTTCCCAGCACTAGCTGATTTAATTCTCATATCAACAATTATTGCCCCTGCGTCTTTCCCAGCACTAGCTGATTTAATTCTCATATCAACAATTATTGCCCCCATTGTGCAGATGAGGAAACGAGGCTTGCAGAGGTGGTAAATCATTCACTCAAGGTTGCCCAGCTGGACATGGTGACATGAGAACACAAACCCAGGTGTTCTTAGCCAGAACATGTGTCTGCTCCAATAGAGAGGCCTGCTCGGGGGTTTGGTGCCCAATGGGCTGTCATAAAATTCTTTCCCAAATCTCAAAATGACATTAATTTTCATTTAATCTAATCAATTTAAGAAGCATAAAAAAATACTGAATTACACACAGCATTTATTGAGGGGGCCAGAGATGAGCATGGGGTCACAAAATCAAACAGCAGGAGGTACACTTCCAAAACTGTCTAAGGGAGTCCATCTCTCGGCTTTGGCATCACCTTTTGGAGTCCCCACAGAGCCCCCCTCCCTCCACTATCCCCACCCATCTGGGAAGGATCCCATTATCCCCACCCATTGGGAAGGACCAGATTTCCTCTCATGCTGAGAGAGGGCATAGCCTCTCTTCCTGGCACCCCTTGTTGGAAGCCCAGATTTAATAACCAGGGGTAGAGCCCCACTGCCAGAGCGTCCCCCTCCAGTGGGCCCCAAGTTGGTCCCTGCTTCCCTGTCCTTAGCAAGCTGAGGGTTCTCACCACTGACCTTCACTTGGGGACAACCTGCAGCCCAGAGGACAACCCACAACACTTAGATCCTATCTACTTGCTTACATTACACACAGAGGCTGCCCAGCGTGCACGTGGACTCAAGGAAATGAGACCCTCCCAGGCCCACCCAGCCACAGCACTCTGTGTCCACAGATTCCAAGGGGCCAAGGGGCACCGGGGAGGACCTGCAGCCCCAGCTCACTGTGCCCCTAGGTCGCCTGAGATTTCCAGCCCTCTCCAGATCCCTGCATGTTCCATGTTTCCTGCACCCACAGCTCTCAAAGGCGCTCCCTGATGGCCACATGTCTTCTCAAATTCCTGACCTCCCACCTCCCACTCATTTTCAACAGATGGGTTTGCCTTCCACTTTCTGAGAGTCAAGACTGCCTGGATGAACTTCTGACCAACATCTTGCCCTTTAGATTAATAGATGTGTCTAAACTGTACCTTCTGTTCCCTCCCTTCCCATTTGCCTTAGCCAGCTGGGCTGTCATAACAAAATACCGCAGACTGGGAGGCTTAAACAACAGAGATTAATTTTCTCACTGTCTGGAGGCTGGAAGTCTGAGATCAAGATCTGGTAGAGTTTGGTTTCTTGTAATGGCCTCTTCCTGGCTCACAGATGGCCACTGCGATGGCTCGCAGATGGCCAATTAGGGTGATCACATAGTTTTCAAGAGAGAAGAGATACTATAAATAGTTACATTGAGACCAAAGGCAGAAACCAGCTGTCCTGGGAATCGTGGGCCATGGGACCCCAGCCTCGCGGAGGCACGTGCTGCGGGGCACTCCCTCCCTTGGCGTCTGCTCTGCACGGCTGCTGGTTGTCCTGCCTCTAGTGCTGTGTCTTCTCAGCCCTGTGAGAGTCACCCCCGGCTCTGGCTTTGTCCGCCATTCTCCGCACTCAGCTTGTTCTCACCAAGTCATCTTCCTTGGCTGTCCTGCCACATCAGCCACCCAACTTTTCTTATCTTACCCCTACTCCCATGCCTCTTTCTCTTTTCCTCATCTTTCCTGTTCTCAAAGCTATCAAGGCTCCCAGGCTGAACTTGTGAGAGTCACTGTCTCCTGCCCTCACCCCCATACTCAGTTTGCCACCTGCTCCCCCAAATCTGCCTCCTTAATGTCTTCTTTACGGGTTTTTGCTGGATGCTGCTGCTCTGGATACGACTGTATTGGTCAGCGTTCTCCAGAGAGACAGAGTCAACAGGACAGACACACAAACACACGCAGTCATGTGCTAAATAACATTTTGGTCAATGATGGGCCACCTATATGATGGCGGTCCCATAAGGTTATGATGGAGCTGAAAAATTCCTATGGCCGAGTGATGTTGTAGGCATCATAACATAGTAGTGCAATGCATTATTCACATGTTTGTGGTGATGCTGGTGTAAGCAAACCTACTGCGTTGCCAGTCGTAGTTGAGGGTTGTCCGGAAAGTATCCCGCCATGCAACTGTTCTCATTATATTAACAATGGCTGGATATTTTCTGGACAGCCCTCGTATAACTATAGCACATACAATTATGCATAGTACATGGTACTTGATAATGACAATACATGACTATGTTACTGGTTTATGTATTTACTATGCTATACTTTTTATAGTTGTTTTATAGCATATTCCTTTTACTTATATTTTTTAAAAGTTAATTGTAAACCAGCCTCAGGCAGGTCCTTCAGAAGGTTTTCCAGAAGAAGGCATTGTTAGCATAGGAGAGGACAACTCCTTGCTGTCATGTGTGTTATTGCCCTTGAAGACCTTCCAGTGGGACAAGATGTGGAGGTGGAAGACAGTGATATTGATGGTTCTGACCCTGTGTAGGCCTAGACTAATATGTGTGTTTGTGTCTTAATTCCTAACAAAAAAGTTTAAGAAGTAAAAATAATTAAGAATTTTAAAAATATAAAAAAGCTTATAGAATAAGGACATAAAGAAAGAAAATATTTTTGTACAGTTGTAGAACAGTTTTTGTGCTTTAGGCTGTGTTACCCCAAAAGGAGTCAAAAGTTTAAAAATTAAAAATTTAAAAAGTAAAAAAGTTACAGTAAGCTAAGTGTAATTTATTATTAAAGAAAGAAAAATACGTTTTATACATCTATGTAGCCTAGGTTTACAGTGTTTATAAAGTCTACAGTAGTGTGCAGTAATGTTCTAGGCATTCACATCCACTCACTCACTGACTCACCAGAGCATCATCCAGTCCTGCAAGCTTCATTCTTGGTAAGTGTCCTCTACAGGTATACCATTTTTTATACCTTTTATATGTATTTTTGCTGGGTCTTTTCTATATTTAGATGCACAAATACATACCATTGTGTTACAGTTGCCTACAGTATTCAGCACAGTAACGTGCTGTACAGGTTTGCAGCCTAGGAGCCATAGGCTGTACCAGATGGTCTAGGTGTGTAGTAGCTGTACCATGTAGGCTTGTGTAAGTGCACTCTACGACAGCATGATGACAAAATCGCCTAATGATGCACTTCTCAGAATGTATCAGCATCATTAAGCAATACATGACTATACACAGATATATGAAAAGGGATTTTTTTGTGGGAATTGGCTCATGTGATTATGGAGGCTGAGAAGTCCCACGATAGGTCATCTGCAAGCTGGAGAACCAGGGGAGGGAAGAACATGACTCAGTCCAAGTCTGAAGGCTTCAGAACCAGAGAGGCCAGTGGTGTAACTCAGTCAGAGGCCAAAGGCCTGAGAACCGGGCAGGGCTCGGGGACAGTGGTGCAAGTCCTGGAGTGCCAAGGCCAGAGGACCTGGAGTTCTGATGTCCAAGGGCAGAGAAGAAGGGTGCCCCAGGTCCAGGAGAGGGAAAGAGCAAATTTGCCTTTCCTCTGCCTTTTGTGTTCTGTCAGGGCCAGCCAATTGGATGGTGCCCACCCACACTGAGGGAAGATCTTCTCCACTCAGTCCACCAACTCATGCCAGTCTCCTCCAGAAACAGTCACAGACACACCCAGAAGTAATGCTTTACCAGCTATCGAGGTCTCCCTTAATCCAGTCAAGTTGATACCTAATTAACCATCACAAAGACAATCCTCACTTCTTGACTAAATGATCAAGCCACTCCTGGGAGTATATGTATGAAAACAAAACATTCATTAAAAAAAATTCCACAGATAAAGATTGGCTAGTCACATGCAGAAGAATGAAACTAGACCCCTGTCTCTTAACATATACAAAAATTAACTCATGATGGATTAAAGACTTAAACATAAGACCTGAAACTATAAAAATACTAGAAGAAACCCTAGGGAAAACTCTCCTAGACATTGGTATAGACAAAGAATATATGACTAAGGCCTCAAAAGCTCAGGCAACAAAAACAAAAATAGACAAATGGAACTATATTAAACTAAAAAGCTTCTGCAATGCAAAAGAAATAATCAACAGAGTGAAGAGACAACCTGTTGAATGGGAGAAAATATTTACAAACTATTCATCTGAAAGGGGACAGATATCCAGAATATACAAGAAACTCACACAACTCAACAGGAAAAAAAAATCCCAATAAAAAGTGGGCAAAAGACATGAATAGACATTCCCCCCAAAATGAAAAAATGCTCCACATCACTAACTATGAGGGAAATAGAAATTAAAAGCACAGTGGACATCATCTTACCCCAGTCAGAATGGCTATTATTAAAATGACAAAAAAATGGATGTTGGTGAGGATGCAGAGAAAAGAGAAGTTTTATATACCGCTGGTGGGAATGCAAGCTAGTACAGCCACTATGGAAAACACTATGATGATTCCTCAAAAGCTAAAAGAAAATTACCATTCAATCCAGCAATCCCACTACTGGGTTCTACCCAAAGGAAAATAAATCACTATATCAAAGGGATTCATGCACTCACATGTTTATTGCAGCACTATTCACAGTAGCAGAGATATGGAATCAACCTAAGTGTCCATCAAGGGATGAATTGGTAAAGAAAACGTGGTGCACATACACAATGGAATACTATTTGGCCATAAAAAAGAATGAAATCATGTCATGTGCAGCAACGTGGATGAAATTGGAGGTCATTATCATAAGTGAAATAAGCCAGACACAAAAAGGCAAATATCACATGTTCTTGCTTACATATGGGAGCTAAAAAATTTGGTTACATGCAGGTAGAGAGTGGAAAGATAGATAACAGACACTGGTAAGAGAAAGTGGGTACGAAGGGGGAGGGTGAAAAGAAGTGGGCTAGAGGACACAAACGTACAGTTAGATAGAAGGAATATATGCAATGTTGGATTGCAGAGTAGGGTGATCATAGTTAAACAAAAATGTATCGTACTCGGGTGATGGACACCCTAAATACCCTGACTTGATCACTGTGCATTATACACATGTAACCAGATTTCACATGTACCCCATAATTTGTACAAAAAGAAAAGGAAATTTTCAAAAATTTCAAGGAATTTTCTAGAAAGAAGATCACAAAGACAAAATGGTAGAATAGTAGAGAAAGATGAAAAGATTAGAGGATCAATTCAGATTGTCCAATAATCAACTAATATGAATTCCAGGGAGACAAAATGGAGAAGATGAGGGAGGAAATAAGAAACTGAAAACATAAAATTTTTTTAAATTCCCAGAAATCAAGAACATGTCTTCTGAAATGCCCACTGAGTATCCAACTGATGGATAAAAATAGAACCATTTCCTCAAGGAATTTCAAAATAACTAAAAACAAAGAAAAAATCTTACATATTTCTAGAGAGACAACAAAAAATTTTTATACCAAAGATTTGGATCCAAATTAGAATTCTTATTAACACCATAGGAAGAAAGAAGGAAAATGCCTTCAAGATTTGGAAGGAAAATTATTTCAACCCATAATTTTCTGTCCAAATTATTATTTTGATAATTACTGAAATTCATACAAGCTTTCTCACTTGTGCAAAGATTAAAACATTTACCCCCCTCTGTACGCCTTCTTAGGAAGTTACTAGAGAATTCTGTGCTTCTGCAAAGCAATAGAGCAAACCAAGGAAAGACGTGGCGTCTAGGCAATGAGACTCCAACCAGGAGAGGGGGAGAGGGTTCCCCACCACAGCCAGGTAGCAGGCCTGGGTGGAGCAAAAGGAAGGAGGACCCGAGAAAGAAGCCTCCAGAGGGAAAACAAATAGTACAGTTGATAGATGTACAACGGAGCTGTGGGAGCACTTGGAAAAATTAGCCATATGTACATAGAAAACTAATCAAATTAAAAACAGTAATTATTGACTTCAGGAAAAAACAAAATGTACAAGAAGAGACACATAATCATTTTACATGACGACTCAGCAGCAAACAATATTTCATAGTCAAAATAAGTCTTTGTAAATACAGACCATTCATTTTACTAAAAAATGAAGAGAAGTATATGTAATACGTGGGGAGAGAAGTATATGTAAGGGGAGTTTGAAGCATCTAAGTCTTTATTTTCCATAATAGGACATTTTGGAAGTCTCAAATTAATAAACCAAGAAATAAAAGTATAAGAATATAATTTTAAAATATGGAGATAAAAATGAAAATAAACAACCAAAAAGTTGAAAATGATTGCCTCTGGAGAGCAGGTAAAGTTAGGAAAGGGAACTGCTATTTGTCATCATAAACTCCTTGGTACTAGTACAAGCAAAAGGTAAAAAAACCCATGTACTTACACAAACCTGTTGTTTTTTTTGTTTTAACTGTTTAGTTTTAAATAACCTTTTTAAAAAAAAACTATAGCTCTTGTTTTGAGGAAAAGTTTGTATAAAGTTCAGCAATTCTTTCATCATCACTTGTTTTTCCTGTGAATGTCAAGTAAAATTATATTTAATACTTTTAAATTTAGTATTATATATAAAACATATGTAAATATACATGCATATAGCTACTAAATATCAGCTTCTGC
Organism: Varecia variegata; assembly: GCA_028533085.1. Taxonomy (NCBI): domain Eukaryota; kingdom Metazoa; phylum Chordata; class Mammalia; order Primates; family Lemuridae; genus Varecia; species Varecia variegata. Next base: position 6,253 of record JAQIFY010001947.1, on the reverse strand, counting down.
TCCCCCTCTCTAGGTTAATTTAGATATTAAGAGGGCTTGTTTCACATCCTCCCGCCCAGGCATTTCCCAGGTGGTTGCCCCATCCAGCAACCTGCTCTTCCCAGCCACTCCCAGCAACGCTGCGGACTCTGCTCCTTCCCTGCTGGTCACCACCTGGAAGCCATGGACTCAGTCCTTTCCGCAGAATACGGTTCCTGTCACACAGACACTGGGGGACACCACATTTGTTTAGTTGGCATACTACTGCCACACAAAATTATCTTGGTTTATTACCTTTTAATGGAAGGATCAAGGGCAAAAGGAATGTGGGATGATCAAATCCTGCTCATTAGGGTGGCCATTATAAAACAACATCAACAGGAAGAGAAGAACAAGTGTTGGAGAGGATGTGGAGAGCTTGGAACCCTTGTGCATGGTGTAGCCACTGTAGGAAACAGTTTGGTAGTTTCTAAAAAATTAAACATAGTATTACCATATGATCCTGCAATTCAGCTTCTGGGTATACACCCAAAAGATTTGAAAGCAGGGACTCAAACAGGTATTTCTACACCCTGTGCATAACAGCGTTATTCACAATAGCCAAAAGGTGGATGCAAACCAAATGTCCATTGGATGGGTAAGCTCAATGTGGCATATCCATACAATGGGATGTACATTCAGCCTTAAAAGGGAAGAAAATTCTGATACATGCTACAACATAAGCCAGATGTAAGAAGGACCAATATTGCATGACTTCACTAATACGAAGTACCTAGAGTAGGACAATTCATAGAGTCACAAAGTAGAATAGAGGCTACCAGGGACTGGGGGAAGGGAGAAATGTGGGGTTATTGCTAAATGAGAGCAGAGTTTCTGTTGGGATTATGAAAAATTTCTGGAAATGGATATTAGTTATGGTTGCATAACATTGTGAGTGTACTTAATACCACTGAATTGTACATTTTGAATGGCTAAAATTGTGAATTTTATGTTATGTTTATTGTACCACAATTTTTAAAAAGAAATGTTGGATGAGAAGAAAAAGTTGAACTGTCCTCTGGTTGCTATTTTTCTACAGTCCCAAGGAAAAGTACCAAGAATGTTGGATTTTTCTTGGATTGGGCTTCCTATCCTAAGTGTTCTCCCATTTCTGACCTTGCTCTGATGCCCTTTCTTGAAACTCTCACAGTGGAAACTACCACCTACTTTTGGGAAACCTCACCCCCTATCCACACACATTGATGCTGCACTAGAATCTAGCTCCCACCCTGTATCAGTCAGCGAGGCTGCATAACACAAATCTTGGTGGCATTCAGCAACAGTGTTTATTTCTCTGTCTGCATTTACAGTTGAGCTAGGGTGGGTTTGAGCCAGGCTGGGCTCCTCTGGCTTGGCATCAGGCCCTGGGTTAGGTTCAGGTCTGCTGCACATATCATCATTCTAAGACGAGTAGGCTACCCTAGGTGTCAGAAATGCAAGAGAGCAAGCACAAACGTACAAACATATTTCAAGCCTCTGCTGACACCAAATCTACTAACGTTCTATTCACCATAGTCACACGGCCAAGCCCAAGCAAAGAAGTATATTTTGCCCACCATGATAGGAGTGATATGTATAGATTCCTATAGGGAATTGGGACTGGTAATTCTAACTACAGTAAACTCCTTTCCCTGTCCCTGGCAGGAAGTTTCCTAAGTCTGAGTTACTTTGTCTACTATTAACATGAAGAGGATGTGATGTACAACATGACGACTAAAGTTAATAACAATGTATTCTTGAAAATTGCTGAGAGTAGATTCAAAGTGTTCTCACTACAAAAATAAATAAATAAATAAAATAAGAAGTATGTTAATTAGCTTGATTTAGCCATTGCACTATGTATATATATATATTTCAAAACAACATGTTGTACATGATAAATGTATACAATTTTTAATTGTCAGTTAAAAATAAAATTTTTAAGAAGAAGATGTGGTGGAATGTGGAGGCTTGAAAGCAGAGTCCAGAATGGGTTTGTCCTTTGGGTCCTCAGAAGAGTCAAGCCTAAGGTGCTGCCCTTGTCCCCGTGGCTGAATGTGCCTCGCCACCACAGCCACACGTGTGGGCACGAGACAGAATTTGCACCTGTTTTTCTTGCTCCAATCCATTGCTAGAACCTAGTCTCCTGGGCACAGCTTAGTTGCAGGGAAATTGGAAACTAGTCTCTAAATGGGTAACCATGTGCCCAGTTAAACTCTGATCCCAGCAGTGAAAGGGAAGAATGATGACTGGGGAGACAGAGCAGTCTCTGGCAGAAGAGGTTACCCCTGGAGGTAGGGACAGGACCAGGAGACAGAATGGGGACTCTCGAGTCATACATTATGCCCATAGCAAGTCTGACCCTCAGTTCCCAACCCCTGATAGGAAGAAATAGTTTCTTTTCTTTAAACTAATACATTAACTGCCTCTGAGCCCTTAGCCCACTTCACTAGTCATGTTCACAGGACACTCCCTTCTCCTATTCTCCCAACAAATGGCAACTCTATTGACACACTCACTTCGTGACAGGTGAGGTCAATGTGTGTACACATTGGTTAAGTGTCTATCTTTCTCTGTATATTTACATAGTATTTTAAAAGTTTATGATAATTTAGGCTAGGCATGGTGGCTAATGCCTATAATCCTAGAACTTCAGGAGGCTGAGGCGGGAGGATCGCTTGAGGCCAGGATTGGAGACCAGCTTGAGCAAGAGCGAGACCCCCATCTCTACAAAAAATAGAAACACTAGCCTGGGGTGGTGGCACACACCTGTAGTCCCAGCTACTCAGGAGGCTGAGGCAAGAAGATCACTTAAAGCCCAGGAGTTTGAGGTTGCAGTGAGCTATGATCATGCCACTGCACTCTAGCCTGGGTGACAGAGCGAGACTGTCTCAAATAAAAAAGTTTATTATAATTTTCATAATACTTTCATGTCTTTTTCCTAGATTTTTCTCTAAAAAGTTAGTACATTTAACATGAAAAGTTAGTACATTTAATTATACTGTAAATGCAATTTTGTGTCTTGCTTTTCTCATTTAACATCATAGTATTACCAGGTCTGTCCAGAAAGTATCCAGCCATTGTTAATATACTGAAAATGGTTTGCATGACACTGATGTAATCTGGCAGCTGAGGAGCGTGGACTGGAATGCGCATGCATGAACAATGACACCCTCACTGCACTAGTCAGTGGCGTGGCTAGACACCATTGAGTGAGCATGTGTACCATGTGGCTGCCGTGTTCAAAATGACTGAGCAAAGAGAGCAAAGAATCTGCATCAAACTTTGCGTTAAGCTTGAACATTCCTTCGCGGAAACTATTTGGATGATTCAGATGCAGAAGGGCTTCACAGATGATGCAGTGAGTGCCGCACAAACAGAAGTATGGCGCAAACACTTCAAAGATAGTCAAGAATCTGTTGAAAGTGATCCACGTTCTGCAACAGGCAGAACACCTGAGAATGTTGAACGTAGACGGGTTAGGTTAAGAGACGCTGGGAGAACTGTGTGAGGTCCCAAGGTGCCTACTTTGAAGGGGACTGAGGCATCATTGTCCTATGTATGATGTTTCTTGTATTTTCCTCAGTAAATGTCTCTATTTTTCATATTACATGGCTGGATACTTTCTGGACAGACTTCGTACAGTTAATAGTCTGTACTGCTAAATAGTCTTCTTAATCACCATGTGTGATGGCTGAAAATATCCTGTTCAATGGATTCACCTTAGTTTACTTAGCTGGGTGTTTCCTTATACTCAGATAATTAGGATGTCTCTTTTTTAAAAAATTAAACTTTTTTATTTTGAGATAATTGTAAATTAACATGCAGCTGTAAGAAATAATACAGAGAGATCCCCCATAACCTTTGTCCAGTTTCTCCCAATGGTAAAATCTCACAAAAGTATATATAGAGTACAATATTACAACCAGGACATTGACATCGATACAATCAAGATACAGAATATCCTATCACCCCAGGGACCGTTTGTGGTGCCCTGTTACAGTCATCCCCACTTCCGAACCACTCCCACTCCTTCCGTAACTCCCGGCACCACTAATCTAGTCTCCATTTCTACAATTTTGTTATCTCAAAATGCTATATAAATGGAATCATATAGTGCGTAACCTCTTGGGATTTCCTTTTTTTTCTTTTTTGGAGACAGAGTCTCACTCTGTCCCCCTGGGTAGAGTGCAGTGGCGTCATCGTAGTTCACTGCAACCTCAAACTCCTGGGATCAAGTGATCCTCTTGCTTCAGCCTCCTGAGTATCTGGGACTACAGGTGCACGCTATGACGCCCGCCTCATTTTTCTATTTTTGGTAGAGATGGGGTCTCACTCTTGTTCAAGCTGAGGATTTCCTTTTTTTCATTCATATACTTCATGTATATGCTTCATGTATTCATATACTTCTCTGGAGATTCCTCTAGGTTGGTGCCTGTATCAGTGGTTTGTTCTTTTTTATTGCTGAGTAGAGTTCCATAGTATAAATGTGCCAGTTTAACCATCTACCCATTCAAAGACATCTGGGTTGTTTAAGTTGAGGCGCTGTTGTGAATAAAGCTGCTACAAATACAGATTTGTACAGATTTTTATGTGAACATGAGTTTTCGTTCCCCTGGGATAAATGCCCAGGTCTGCAACTGCTGGATCATATCAAAGTTGCATGTTTAGTTGGGGTGTGTGTGTGTGTGTGTGTGTGTGTGTGTGTGTGTTTAAAAGACACTGTCAACCTGTTTTCCAGAGTGGCTGTATCACTTTACATTCCCACCAGCAATGTCTGAGTGATTCAGTTTCTCTACGATCTTGCCAGCATTGGGTGTTTTCACTATTTTTAGTTTGAGTCATTCTGATGGGTATGTAGTGATATCACATTGTGGTTTTAGTTTGCATCTACCTAATAATGTTGAATACCTTTTCCTGTAATTATTTGCCATCTGTATATCTCCTGTGAAATGTCTCTTTATAGTCTTTCACACGTGTTCTAATAAGATTTTTTGCTTGTTTACTGTTGGGTTTTGAGTGTTCTTTATATATTCTAGATATTATTCCTTTCTTAAATCTATAGTTTGAAAATTTTCTCTCAGTCTGCCTCTTTTCTTTTCACCTTCATAGCATGGTTTTTCATGGGGCAAAAGTTTTTAATTTTTATAATGTCCAATTTGTCAATTTTTCCCTTTATGAATCGTGCTTTTGGTGTCAAGCACAAGAACTCTGCCTAGCTCTAGTTCTTAAAGATTTTATCCTATACTTTTTAATAAAAGTTGTAAAGTTTTATGGCTTGAATTTAAGTCCATGATCCATTTAGAGTTAATTTTTGAATAAGGTGTGAGACTTAGCTCAAGGTTTGCTTTGCTGTTGGCAAATGTCCAGTTGCTCCAACATCACTTGCTGAAATGACTATCCTTCTTTCATTGAGTTGCTTTGTAACTTTGTCAGTGATCAGTTGAGCATATTCACGTGGGTTTATTTCTAGATTTTATATTCTTTTCCCTTGGACTTACTTGTTTATTCTTCCATTCATAACATGCTGTTTTGATTACTATACCCACATAATAAGTCTTAAAATCAGGCAAAATGATTCCTTCCACTTTATTCTTTTTTTTGAATTAACAGAATTTATTTTGTTGACAAGATTAAGGCTTACAGAAAAATTGGATGGAAACTACAAAGAGTTCCCATATACCCCCTCATCCTTCCTCTGTAGTTTCCCCTATTAGTAACACCTTGCATCCTTGTGATTTATTTGTTACAATTGATGAGTTAATATTGATACATTACTATTAACTAAAGTCCATAGTTTGCAACAGGGTTCATTCTTTGTGCTGTACATTCTATGGGTTTTGACAAATGTATAATTACATGTATCCACTATTATGGTATCATACAGAATAGATTCACTGCCCTAAAAATCCCCTATGCCCCACCTACTCATCCCACCCCATTTATCCCTCTCTCCCTCCCCTGGCAACTGCTGATCTTTTTACTGTCACAATAGTTTTGTCTTTTCCAGAATGTTATATGTTGAAATTTTTTAGTGTGTAACCTTTTAGATTGGTTTCTTTCACTTAGCAATATGTACTTAAGGTTCCGCCATGTCTTTTGTGGCTTAATAGCTCATTTGTTTTTATCACTGAATAATAATCCATTGTACGGATGTACCACAGGCTTTCTTTATTCATTGACCTATTGAAGGAAGTCTTAGTTGATTCCTAGTTTTAGAAATTATGAATAAATATTTTACTTCTAAAAAAAACCC
>JAQIFY010001945.1:0-13758 GCA_028533085.1 Varecia variegata | reverse complement strand
TGAATAATGCTGCAATAAACACGGGGGAGTATCTCTGCAATATACAGATTTCCTTTTATTTGGATAAATACCCAGTATAATAGGATTGGTGGATCATATAGTAGCGCCATTTTTAGTTTTTTGGGAAACCTCCACACTGTTGTCCATAATGGCTGTACTAATTTACATTCCCACCAACAGTGTATGAGTTCCCTTCTCTCCAAATCTTCACCAGTATTTGTTATTTTTTATCCTTTTGATATTAGCCTGGGGGTATAAATTACATTTTTTAAGTGGAAACATAAAATGGAAGTGGTCATGTTTTGTGACAATCAAATGATACAATGGTTATGAAAGCTCGTTGTTAACTGAGAGAGGCTCCACAGAGGTTCATCAAGTTTTCCACTGCTAAAATACATAGTAGGCACTCAGTTAATGTTTCTTGAGGAGAATGAAAATGTTTCCGGGGTGATGAGACGAACAGCCAAGTTAAGATGATAGGATCCATATGTAAATGTGAGAGTTAAACATGCAAGAACATCAGACATATGCCAAATGAGTTGTCCAGACACTTGAGTTGTCCAGATGATAAGTGTTGCATGAACTCGGAGAAAGGAGCAATGACTGTGGGCAGGTGGTCAGCGGAGGCTCCGCCGTGGAGGTGAGATTTGAGATGAGCCGTGATGATTGGATTGAACTTCGGTAGAGATGCATGGGGAAGACATTCCAGACGGGGGTGGCATGAGTAAAGGTGCAGAGGCAGCCAGGTAGAAATGGTTGGGATGCCAAGTGCTGGGGGGCAGGGACCTCTGCTTCTGCTCTATCCTCAGCGCCTAGCACTGTCCTTGGCACATAGCAGGCTCTCAATAAGTGTTTGTGGAAGGAAGGAAGGAGGGAGGGAGGGAGAGAGGGAGGGAATGAATTTGGCCAAGTTGAAATCAAAGTTTTCCATAATTTGTGAGAGTCAGGACAAGCAGACCCACAGAAACTAGATGGATACAGATGCTGGAAGCAAGAACATTGTCTCTCCCATGAGACTGGAAGCTCCAAGAAGGGAGGACCAGAGCCATGCCCAGCTTGTTCTTACTGGTATCCTTAGCACCAAGAACAGTAACCGGCACATAGAAAAAGCTCTATAAAGATTCACTGAAGAAGTGAGTGCATGAATGTGGCAGTTGGTGGAAAAGGCAGGGACTGTGGAGTTGAGGGGACTCTGAATTTGAATCTAACTCTGCCAGTTATTGCCTTGGGTGACCTCGGGCAAGTTGCTTCGCATCTCTGAGACTCATTTTCCCTTGTGAAAAATAATAGCCACCTCACAGAGTTGTTCTGAAGGTCAAATGACAGAATGCGTATAAAGTGCCTGCTGCAACCCTCCAGGACAGTTGGTAGCCATTGTGATCGCATCCCTTTGGCTGGAGTAGATTTCTGAGGCATGCTTTGTGTACAGTAGGCCGTCGGCTGGTATTTGTTGACTGAGAGGAAGGTTAGGACCTTGAAACTTTTTCCCCCTGTAGGCAGCGGGAGCCTCACATGCCAAGTGTCAGATGATTAACACGGATGTGGTGTGAGGCGTGGGTCGAAGAGGAGGAGGAGAGGAGACGCAGGTGCAGAGGTTGTTGCAACAGTGAGGGGACTAGGGACAGGCTAAGGTGATGGCAATAGGGAGGGGGGAAAAGGCACGGCAAGGAAAGCAGAATCAATAGGACTTGCAATTTTTGAGAGGAGACTGCTGGGAGATGACTGCAAATTAGAAAAAGGAGACAGCTATGAGCTCAGGAAGATGCAGAGACCTGCTACGTGTGTTTTACTGCCACAAAGCACAGAGCTGAGCCTGTCTGCAACCCCGTCACAGAGTAAATGAACCCAGAAAACTTCCAAGGCGTTCTTCTGCCCCTGGTCAGTGAAAGTCAGAATGGCCAGTTCCCTGACCCTGCAAGATTTTCAGGCAATGATATTTTTCCAGGAGTTTTAGAGACTGCCTGTATTTTCTTTTCCTTCTCTTCCCTCAAAATGTCAGGGCAGCACAGTCCACAAGGGGGCAGATGATACCCGGCAGAGTCCAATTTCCATGGCAATTCGGTGATATAAAAGGCAATCTTCTCTCAAAAGTGCTCCAGCTATATGAACAAGCACAAAGGGGTGTCACTCATTTCCCTGCCTGATTAGCAGGAGCCGCAATGCCAGAGGCCTGTGAGTTGTGATGTGGCAATGAGGGGAGCTCTGGGAAGCCGCAGAGCCCTTGCCAGACTACAGGGGACATCAGTTGTTGCCCAAACTTTGCACCTCCTCCTGCTTCTAGCTCCTGGCCGCCTTGCCAGGGAGGAGCAGAGTGTGATGCCCAGTGGGCTTGAGGGTGCTAACAAAGTTCCTGCAAACTGAGATCAGTTGGGCAAGTACCCGCTGCCAGCAGAGCCCAGGATTGGGCGTGCAGAAGTAGAAATCCAGAAGAAATCAAAGTCTCCTTTAACGAACTCAAATCTGCTGGAAGAGAAAAAGCAAACACACCCATATTGGTTCAGAGAGTGGCTCTTGGATCAGAGAGACCTGGGTTCAGATCTCAGCTCCATCACTTTTTAGCTCTGTGTCATAAGGCAAGTTGCTTAATTTCCTGAGCCTCAGTTTCCTCGTCGGTAACATGGGGAGGGTAAGAAGAAGTACCCCCTTCACAGGCTGGTTGTGGGGTTTCAATGAGATGATGCATAAATGAGATGGTGCCTGGTATTTATTTAGCTCTCAATAAGGAGTAGCTGGAATCCTTGTTATTGTTAGTAGTAACGATAAAGCAATGTGGTGTCACTGACTATGTTGAGCACAGAACACACCTGCAAGACACAAGTGGCAGGTGAGTAGGAGGTGGGTTTTACCCTGAGTGGTTGAAGGCGAAAGGGCAGGAGGCGCGAGTGCAGAGGCGGAGGGCACTCCAGGCAGAGGGCAAGAGGGGATGTCTTCGGGGCTGGCCCTCATGGTCTGCATGGGCAAGGACAGAGGCTGCTGTGAAGGGGCTGAGTGGCAGTGGGCCCGGCCGGGCCAGGCACAGGCGGCTGCTGAGCTCCCCATCGCAGCTTTAAGAAGCTAGGGAAGGCCGGGCGCGGTGGCTCACGCCTGTAATCCTAGCACTCTGGGAGGCCGAGGCGGGTGGATCGCTCAAGGTCAGGAGTTCGAGACCAGCCTGAGCAATGAGCGAGACCCCGTCTCTACTAAAAAATAGAAAGAAATTAGCTGAACAACTAAAAATATATAGAAAAAATTAGCCGGGCATGGTGGCACATGCCTGTAGTCCCAGCTACTTGGGAGGCTGAGGCAGTAGGATCGCTTGAGCCCAGGAGTTTGAGGTTTCTATGAGCTAGGCTGACGCCACGGCACTCACTCTAGCCTGGCCAACAAAGCGAGACTCTGTCTCAAAAAAAAAAAAAAAAAGAAGCTAGGGAAGTGATAGGGAAAGAATGTCTCGGGTGACTGTTAGAGAACGCCCAAGTCTCCAGCGTCAGCATTTGAGAAGAGGAGGTATGACAGCAGGAAATCCATGACAGCAAGCTAGGGAAGGCGAGTCCCAATGCTCCCTCTGCAGGTGTGAGCCTGGGGGAATAAGCCACGAGTGTGGAATAAGGGAGTCTGGAAGTTTCTTTGTTCTGGGCCCTGAACATTTAGAATTCCTAGAATTCCAAGAAGATGCCCCAACGGGATCCAGAAGGCAGCCCACAAAACCCTCAGCTACCAGCTGCAAAATGCTCATCCCCAGGCCTGCTCCCCACCCCAACTCCTCTCCCCAGGGGCAGTAAACTAGAAGGAGAGTCTTAACATTTTTGATCCCAGGGCCTGGTTTAAGGTTTTCATTTCCATGCTGATTTTGTAAGCTTAACTTTCCCTGTTAGCAGATCTTTTTAGGGCCCTGACTCAGAGCCAGTGGATCTGGGCTCATTTCCTGTCTGCCCAAATGCTATGCTCCCACATAACCTTTGCTTGCACTGGCCCTTGGAGGGAAGCCTTGGCCTGAATTGCCCCAAATAAGCGATGATAGAAAAGCCTTTTATATTTAGCTTTAGGATATCATAAGTGATTTTTTGGCAGTGCGTCCCCATTCCTAAATAAGGTTGGATTAGGCTAATATTAAAATAAACTTTATGAGAAGCAGTATAGCAAAGTGGTTAAGAGCCTTTATAGCCCAGCATTATGAGCTCATAACCACACAGTGGGATTTTCAATCCAGTCGCCACTCACTAGCTGCTTATCTCTCTGAGTTTCTTCATTGGCAAGACACAGACAGCTTGGCTGGGGGCGGTGGCTCACATCTGTCATCCTAGCACTCTGGGAGGCCGAGGCAGGAGGATCTCTTGAGCTCAGGAGTTTGAGACCAGCCTGAGTAAGAGCGAGACCCTGTGTCTACTAAAAATAGAAAAAATTAGCCGGGCATGGTGGCGCATGCCTGTAGTCCCAGCTACTTAGGAGGCTGAGGCAGGAGGATCACTTGAACCCAGGAGTTTGAGGTTGCTGTGAGCTAGGCTGACACCACAGCACTCTACCCAGGCAACAGAGTGAGATTTTGTCTCAAAAACAAAACAAAACAAAACAAACGCAGACAGCCAGAGTGCCTTCCTCACTGGGTGTTTGCGGGGACTGCATGAAGACTAATGGATGTAACGCTCTTAGCCTGATGCCTGGCCCCTGGAAGCATTCAGTAAAGGGAGGCAATCATAGTTATCATTACATTATTATTTCCCCACCAGACCCACTGGGCTTTGGAGAAAGGAAGCCTAAAGGTAGCCCGGTGGGAGGGGTATACGAGGGAAAGTCAGGGTAGGATTAAAAACTGCCAGCATATAACCTGGAAAAAATAATCCACATTAGAAAATTGAGTTATCCACTTATTATCCTGGAAACCACCAGAACTTAATTTCTTCACCCTTGTTCTCAGGGTGTGCTAGTTCCTCGGCAGGTTTAGGCTAGAGTGAGCAGGTGGCGTTGGCCTGGGACCAGCTAGATGCAGAGCCTGTCGGGAAACACTTCTGTGTGCCAGGGGGCAGGCCTGGCTAGGCACTGGTGTGTGTTTACAAGGTGAATGGTTGTTACTAACATCGTCACCTTTGTCCATGAGGGGAAGAGGAGGAAGAAGCCAAAGCCTGTGGAAGGACAAAATCTCTTCTGCCTCAGGCAGGTCTCACCTGCCTCTGCTCTTGTGATGTGTTTAGAAAATGACTAGAAAACCCACCTTTAAAAAAAAAAAAAAAAAGCTAGGACACGGTAGAAAGACTTCTTGTAAATAACTGTCATGGTTAAAGCCTGAAGCCAGGAAGACAAATTGGTAAATTCGGTCTTTATGTCGCGATTTCCTCCATTGCTGTCAACAACCTTAGCACTTTAGACTTGACTTTGAGAGCTCTTATGCTGCTATTTACTTCTCCATTTACACATTTGTGCCTCCCTCCTGCCTCATTTATTTTTTTAACAGGTAAAATGTAGGTAGTATATGCCTCTGATACCAAATTCACAAGGCATAAAGGGCTTACAGTGACAAGTTAGTCTCCCTTCCACCTCTGTTCCCTAACCATCCACAGGCAATCTTATTACCACATTCTGTTGCTCCCTTCCAGGGATAACGTGTGCATATGGCAAGCAGATATTGTTTTAGCACAAATGGTAGCATTATCACTCATATTCGTATTCCCAGTGCCTAGCACCGTGCCAAACAAGTGTGCCTTCAAAAAAGTTTGTTGGTTGAATGTGCCTTGCTCCGAGTTTGTTGCCCTCATCCCAGCCATGGGCGCCTCAACAATCTAGTTGAATTTTCCACAAGCTTATCAAAAGGTTACCTATTTGGGCTTGCAGCTCTGGCTGTATTTTCTCAGGACTGAGATTTACAAAGAGGCCACTGGGGCCTCGCTTAATATAAACAAGTCATTATCTTTCATAATAGAACTCTAATGAGCACTCTGATGCACACATTTTCCTGCCTGTGCTGTGCAGTGTAAAGCAAAGCTCAGCTCTAGCTCCTCTCTGTTAGGCGATTGTTCACTGAGGTTAGGGTTAAATGGATTTTGATGCCTGCTCTCGCCTTTGCGGAGTCTCTAAGCACACTCATCTCAGAATGCTGGCTCAGGAAATCAAATGCACGAGTTTCCACTGAAACATTCCTCAGTCCTTGCCAGAGCTCGGGTTTCTGGAAGCATCTAGACAGTGCCACCCTCATATAGTCTCTCTCCCTCTCCCTCCTTCCCTGATGAGACTAGGGGACAGGCTGGACCCCTCCACTTGATTTATACAAAAGGGCCCAAGGAAGAAAGGAAAAAGGAAGAGTAAGAGGGCTGTTCCCCGTGCTGTTCTATCAGCAGAAGGCTTGCAAACTCAGGGCGGCGGCAGGGCAGAGCAGTGAAGAGAACAGCGTCTGCCTGGGCTGGAACCCGGATTCTGCCCTTTGTTGGCCGTGCAATCTTAGGCAAGTTATTCTGTGCCTCCATTGCTTCCACTGTAAAGTGGAGATGATAACTGTACCTACTTTAAAGGATTGTTATGAGCATTTAATGAGTTAACAGATCGTAAGACACCTAGAATAGTGCCTGGCACAGGGTAAGTGCCATATAAGTGCTTTTTAAATAAAAATAAAAATTTTCATGTCAGTGGTTCCTGAGTTAGATCCATTTCCCCCTATTCCCTGGTTGTAAGTTTCAAGGCTTTCACTTACTGATCTTGGGCTCCTTGGTGCATTTTTTTCCTACTGGGAAAAAGCTGAATGTTGGTGTCTTATGGTGCATTGCTTACACAGAGAGGAAAAACTAAAGAATAGCCTGTATCGAGGCAAAAATTCCTGTACAAAGGCAGGATTGTGTCAATTAAAGTTCTTACTCTACTGACTTTTTCTTGTGGCTCCTCTTGGGGCCTACTCTGCCTCTCGGGGGCTCAGAGGAGTCCTCAGGGGAGCTTCCCCAGCCAGTGCCTTCTGGGAAGAGTTGCTCTGGCTACTGAGCTAGTCAAAGGTCCCAGCCTCCCCAAAGATGCGTGTGCTGCTATGGCCCTGCGGGGCTGCAGAGCTAGACAACAACCTGGAATCCAGCAGTTTGTCTCGGCCGTCATCAGAGGTCATTCAGCCAGATTGGCAGGCTGTGCTCCAGGCCACAGAGGTGCCCTGTGCCCTTCAAAGGGCTGGATTATCAGCCTGGCCCCTCCTAGGCCTTCTTTCCAGGCCTCTCCTTTCTACATTATCCCAACACAAACAGCTTGCCTTCCAAATGACATTGTGCCAGAGAGACTTCTAACATCCACTCACCTAGCCTAGGTATCTAGCTCTGCCAGGGGCTCCTGTGAGAGTTTCCACGGGAGGAGCCAGAGACTGTCATCTAGGAAGGCGTTAGAGCTTCGGAATGGGTCTTAGACAAGCCTTGACTGCCCTTGGAGACTCACTCAGGTTTTGGCATCCCTTAATTATGGGAATCCTAATGACCCTGATCACATACCACTGCATTCCCTGTGCCTCCAGCTCAGTCAGGGCTGGGCCCACATGTGCCAGGCCAGCAAGCATTCAAAGAGCACATCACCTTGGTTCTTAGATCTTGCCACACACAGTTTAGTGCAGTTCTGTAGAAAGGGAAAAATAGTGTGTCCTTAACAACCAATATACACATATAGACTCCCTCAGCAAACATTTGTTGAGTGCCTATTATGATCAAGGTCCTGTGCCAAGTACTGAGGGAAGGAGAAGAAGATACAAAGATAAATTAAATGTAGTCCTTGCCCTTATGGACTTTGTCCTCTACCAGAGAAGTTATATATATAACTAGCTATAATATAAGACCAAACTCATTCGTTGATTTGACATTTGCTGAACACATACTGTGGGCCAGGCACTGTGCTAGGTGCTGGGGTTACACAGCAGAGAAGATAGAAAAAGTCCTACCCTTATGGAGTTTACATCCCAATGAGGGAGGCAGAGAAGTAAGAATTACTATATAGTATGATAACGGTGACGATAGAGGTCAACAGACCAAGTTTTGGGAGCAAAGGGGGAAGAATGCCTAACTGACATTCGAGGATTCTGGGAAAGCTTCCAAGAGGAAGTTCCATCTAAACCAAGACCCACGGCTGCCACGTGGCATGGTTACAATGGGAATGGCACCCCCTAGAGTCGTACACTGCCATTTGTGGCAGCCTAGGCTGAAGGATGAATAGGAGATAGCCAAGAGTAATTAGCAGGTGTGGAGAACAAAAAGTGGTTCAAAACGACTAGAGTGCAAGGTCCAACTGGCAAATGTGGATGGAGGGAGCATGGGAGTTGGAAACTCATCATTTTGCAAATAACATTGTAAAGATCAGATCAAACACAACATATGAAGACCTATGGGATACAGCAAGAGCAGTACTAAGAGGGAAGTTTACAGCAATAAATACCTACATCAAAAAAGTAGAAAGATTTTAAATAAACAACCTAATGATTCACATCAAAAAAAAACTAGAAAAGCAAGAACAAACCAAATCCAAAATTAGTAGAAGGAAAGAATAAAGATCAGAGTAGAAATAAATGAAATAGAGACTAAACCAATATAAACAAAATGAAAAGTTGTTTTGTTAAAAAGATAAACAAAATTGATAAACCATTAGCTAGACTAAGAAAAAAGTAAGAAGCCTCAAATAAATAAAATGAAAAAGGACAAAGGAGACATTACAAATAATGCTACAGAAATACAAGGGATCATTAGAGACTATTATGAATAATTACATGCTAACAAATTAGAAAACCTAGAGGAAATGGATAAATTCCTGAACACATATAATCCACCAAGACTGAACCTGGAACAAATAGAAAATTTGAACAAATCAATAATAAGTAATGAGACTGAATCAATAATATTGTAAAAAGTCTTCCAACAAAGAAAAGTCCAGGACAGGATGGCTTCACTGCTGAATTCTACCAAACTTATAAAGAAGAACTAACACCAATTATTTTCCAAAAAATTGTAGGGAGAGAATGTTTCTTAACTCATTCTACGAAGCCAGCATTACCCTGATTCCAAAACTAGACAAGGATACAACAAAAAAGAAAACTCTAGGCCAATGAACTCTCAACAAATTTGGTATAGAAGGAATGTACTTCAACACAGTAACGGCCATGTAAGACAAACCCACAGCAAACATCATACTCAATGGTGAACAGCTGAAATCTTTTCCTCTAAGGTCAGGGATAGGACACGGATGCCCATTTTTGCCACTTCTATTCAACATACTGCTGGAAGTCCTAGCCAGGGCAATTAAGCAAAAGAAAAAAAAAAAGGAAAGGCATCCAAATTGGAAAACAGGAAGTCAAATTGTCCCTGTTTGCAGACAACATGATCTTATATATCGAAAATCTAAAGATACCAGCAAAAAACTCTTAGAACTGAAAAACAAATTTAGTAAAAATACAGGATACAAAATCTACATACAAAAATCGGTAGCATTTCTATACACCAATAATGAGCTAGCTGCAAAAGAAATCAAGAAAGCAATTCCATTTATAATAGCTACAAAAAATAACCTAGAAATAAATTTAACCAAGGAGGTGAAAGATGAAAACTAGAAAACTATAAAACACTGACGAAAGAAATTGAAAAGGAAACAAACAAATGGAAAGACATTCCATGCTCGTGGATTGGAAGAGTTAATATTGTTAAAATGACTATACTATGCAAAGCAATCTACAGATTCAATGCAAATCTTATTAAGATAGGCATTTTGACCTTCTTCACAGAAATAGAAAAAAAATCCTGAAATTCATATGGAACCACAAAAGACCCTGAATAGCCAAAGACATCCTGAGCACAAAGAAAAAAGCTGGAGGCATCACACTACCTGACTTCAAATTATACTACAAAGCTATAGTAACCAAAACAGCATGGTATTTCTATAAAAATGGACATATAGACTCATGGAGCAGAATAGAGGACCCAGAATAAATCCAAGTATTTACAGCTAACTGATTTTCAAAAAGCACCAAGAACATACACTGGGGAAAGGACACCCTCTTCAATAAATGGTGCTAGAAAAACTAGACATCTATATGCAGAAGAATGAAACTAGACCCCTATTTCTTACCATATACAAATATCAATTCAAAATGGATTAAAGACTTAAATGTAAGACCCAAAATTATAAAACTACTAGAAGAAAACCTAGGGGAAATGCTTCAGGACATTGGTCTAGTCTAGGAAAAGATCTTATGGGTAAGACTTCAAAGGCACAGGCAACAAAAACAAAATTAGACAAATGGAACTATACCAAACTAAAAAACTTCTACACAGCAAAGGAAACAACAGAATGAAGAGACAACCTGTAGAATAGGAAAGAATATTTGCAAACTATTCATCCAATAAGGGACTAATATCTAGAATATACACGGAACTCAATAGTAAAAAACAAAAACAAACAATTTGATTTAAAAATGGGCAAAGGACTTGAAGAGACATTTCTCAAAAGAAGAGACATAAAAGGCCAAGAAGTATATTTTAAAATGCTCAACATCACTAATCATCAGGGAAATGCAAATCAAAACAACACTGAGATATCATCTCATCGCAGTTAGAATGGCTATCATCAAAAAGACAAAAAAAGTGAGACTCTGTCTCAAAAAAAAAAAAAAGACAAAAAATAACAAATGGGCTGGGCACGGTGGCTCGTGCCTGTAATCCTAGCACTCTGGGAGGCCGAGGCGGGTGGATTGTTTGAGCTCAGGAGTTCGAGACCGGCCTGAGCAAGAGCGAGACCCCCGTCTCTACTAAAAAAAAATTAAGAAAAGAAATTAGCTGGACAACTAAAAATATCTAGAGAAAAAATTAGCCGGGCATGGTGGCGCATGCCTGTAGTCCCAGCTGCTAGGGAGGCTGAGACAGGAGGATCGCTTAAGCCCAGGAGTTTGAGGTTGCTGTGAGCTAGGCTGACGCCACGGCACCCTAGCCCGGGCAATAGAGGGAGACTCTGTCTCAAATAAATAAATAAATAAATAAAATAACAAATGCTGGAGAGGATACAGAGAAAAATGAACTTATACACCATTGATGGCAATGTAAATTAGTACAGCCATTATGGAAAACAGTATGGAGATTTCTTTAAAAACTAAAGATAGAACTACCAGTGCAACCCAGCAATCCCACTACTGGGTATTTATCCAAAGGAAAAGAAATCAGTATGTTAAAGAGATACCTGCTCCCCCATGTTTATTGCAGCTCTATTCCTAATAGCCAAATATGGAATCACCTAAATGTATATCAACAGATGCATAGATAAAGAAAAGGTGGTACATAGACACAATGGAATACTATTCAGGCATAAAAAATAATGAAATCATGTCATTCGTGGCAACATGGATGGGCCTGGAGGACATTATGTTAAGTGAAATAAGTCAGGCACAGAAAGATAAACATCACATGTTCCCACTCATATGGGGGAGCTAAAAAAATTGAGCTCAAAAAAGTAGAGTAGAATTGTGGTCATTGGAGGCTGGAAAGGGTGGGGGGAAAAGAAGATAGAGAGAGGTTGGTTAATGGACACAAATTTATAGCTAGGTGAGAGGAATAAGTTCTAGTGTTCTATAGCACTGTAGGGTGAGTATGATTAAAAATAATTTAGCACATATTTTCAAAACACTAGAAAAGACCAGCCTGAGCAAGAGCGAGACCCCATCTCTACTAAAAATAGAAAGAAATTATCTGGCCAACTAAAAATATATATAGAAAAAATTAGCCAGGCATGGTGGCACATGCCTGTAGTCCCAGCTACCCGGGAGGCTGAGGCAGGAGGATCGCTTAAGACCAGGAGTTTGAGGTTGCTGTGAGCTAGGCTGACGCCACGGCACTCACTCTAGCCCAGGCAACAAAGCGAGACTCTGTCTCAAAAAAAAAACCAAAAAAAAAAACACTAGAAGAGAGGATTTTGAATGTTTCTAACACAAAGAAATGATAAATGTTCAAGGTGATCAATATATTAATTACCCTGATTTGATCATTATGCATTGTATACATGTATCAAAATATCACTCTGTAGCCTAGAAACACATATGATTATTACATGTTGAATAAAAATAAAAGGAAAAAATCATCAAATGTCAGTGAGAAAAATAAAAGGGATTTTTGGAAATTGAAAAAAAGAGCCAACAAAGTGCAAAAGGCTATGCAGGTAGGGTAGTGCATGAAGTATGGGGTGGTTGCTTCCGTGAGTAGAGATTGACTAGGGAAATGAGAAGGAAAGTTTTTACGAACTCATAGAGGCAGTGACCAAAAGAACATCTTTTTTCTGTACTCCATTAACCCTAGGCCTGGCTCCCTCACTCATGTTCTTTATTATTCAATTTTACTTTTTTTTTCACTTAATTAAAATGGCTTTTGAGTGCACTAAGCATTGCTATAATCTAATGAGCAACATCATTCCTATTTTAAAAAAATTCTAGAGAAAAAAGAAAACAAAAAAAAATGCACAGCTATTTTCACTACTTTACTTTAATAAAAATAATTACTTTGGCCTTTGAAAATAACAAGATTTCCATGGAGTTTTCATCACTGAGATTTCTTATTCCTATATCATTAACTCCCTCAATAAAAGTCTCCTCCAGCCCTGTAACTTATTTTGTTTCAGCATCTACTGCAACAGCACTCAAGACGTGAGGCAGTTGTAGCTGGACCCAGAGGGACTTTTTACATTTTCTTTTTTTTCCGTTCTAAATGTATTTTAATGTGCATCAGAAAAAAATATATAAGTTGCAATTCAAACATGCAATTTTATGAATAGAATTGTGTTAAGCCAGATTAAAGTGCTTTCACTTTTTCAAGTGAGTAAACAATTGGAAAATAAATGGTAAGGGAATAACAGCAAAAGTGGTATATGGAAATGGCAAAATTGTGAGGGTGGATCTTAGATGACTGAAATTTAAAATATCCTGGACTAAATGACTTTTATGGTCACTTTGAACTTAACATGAAAGGCTTTTATGAAATCTCTTTCCTTCTGGGAGACCCTAAAACCTCAGAGACTGAAGGACACATGGAGGACATGGCAAAGAAACCCATATAGACATCTACTAAGGAAGCTCAGAACTTTACCTGAGATACATATTAAATCCCTAGGAATAATGAGTGAGTCCCTTAAGACATGCATTTACTCCTGCAGGACAGGTGGACTCAGTAGGGTTAATATAAGTAAACTACAATGGCTGCAGATAAAGAAAGATTCCCAGAAGTGAATGAAACTAACTTACCACACAACTAACCTTTCCAATACAGATATGCTAAAGGAAATACTTACTAAACCATCTTGCTATTCTTTCTGTAGAAAATGGTTAACAAATCATTATCATATGAAGAGACTTCAAAATAATAAAGGACAACAAGAAATCAGAAAAACATAGAGGTATATCAGGCAGTCAACTGATAAAAATCTTACGTGTGTAGATTTTTGAGATGTTTGTGATCTATGTCAGTTTTTTCATGTTGCAATTTGTTGTGATGTTTTTCCTTGTTCTAAATAAATAGCCATTCTTGTTTAAGAAAAGATTATATCAGACAAGAATTATCAATGGGTGCTAGATCTAGGAGGGATTTTAATGAGAAGCAGGATATTTGCATGGCTTCAAAGTGTCTCCCACAGACTGCTTATTATGTGCAAGGGAGGGAAAGAAGTAGCTACACAGTAGAAAAATTGGGCACCACTTTTAATTGGCGATCAAAATTAACATCACTGATGATGGCCGGGCGCGGTGGCTCACGCCTGTAATCCTAGCACTCTGGGAGGCCGAGGCGGGCGGATTGTTTGAGTTCAGGAGTTCAA
>JAQIFY010001944.1:0-13759 GCA_028533085.1 Varecia variegata | reverse complement strand
TCTCCCCAGGAGAACCAAAGAGATGTTGTATCATCGTTATTTCTTATAGCTGAGTAATACTCCATGGTATAAAGATACCACATTTTACTAATCCATTCATGAATTGATGGACATTTGGGTTGTTTCCACCTCTTAGCGATTGTGAATTGTGCCGCTATAAACATTCGGGTGCAAGTATCTTTATTATAGAATGACTTTTGTTCTTCTGGGTAGATGCCCAATAATGGGATTGCTGGATCGTATGGAAGGTCTACTTGAATCTGTTTAAGGAATCTCCATATTGCTTTCCACAGGGGTTGCACTAGTTTACAGTCCCACCAGCAGTGTATGAGTGTTCCTGTCTCTCCGCATCCACGCCAGCATGTATTGATTTGGGACTTTTTGATAAAGGCCATGTAAAATCTTGATTGGGTGTTAAGATGAATTGTTAAATAAAGGCTTCTAATACATAATTCAAAGTTTGGTCAGGTATCTGTACTCCCAGCAAAAGATTATGAGACAACTCTTTTTTTTTTATCTATTTCAGGATATTATGAGGTTACAAACGTTTTGGTTACATTTTATGTCTTTGCCTCACCCAAGTGAGGTTTAGAGGCTTGCCCTTCCCCTCTACAATGCTTACCGTGTTCATTAGTTGTGAGTTTACCTTCCCCAACCCGTAATCCCTGGAGAATATTACTACCCTGTGAGCACCACAGTGTGAGACAACTCTTATCCTCTCCTTTTTTCCCAAGATATTTGGGTTTTACAAAATAATAGTTAAAAAAAAACCTATGAAACAGATTTACATACTTTACACGTGAATTAACTATGCTTTCTCAAAACAACTCTGTATTCTCAGTGAAGAGCATGAGCCAAAGGGGTGAAAAGTAAGAAATTTAAGCTCAAATTATTATTTGCTTTTCAGAAAGAAATTTAAAATCCCCTGCTATTTGTGTTTAGATTGGAAAACATCCTTCTTAAATGTCAGTGAGCATATCTTTCAATTGCATTTACTTAAGTATCTGTATTAATATTTCTGATCTAATTTTAATAAAATACATCTAATCAAGATATTTTATATTTAATCTAAATACTCTAAATTAGAATATGCTAAATCATGTACATGTATTCAAAACTTTAGAAATTTTAGAGCTACATAACTATTGATTTATTGAGATGAATTCAAATAATTTATGCTAGGTAAATTTTAATCAAATTAAAAAAAATATTATGCAGAAAAATAAACATGTAAAACTATGATGAACTAATAATCTCTTTAAATAAAACAGTCCTAGATGTTTAAAATATTGAGATTTGATTTAAAATCATATTTATACTCCTTCTTTAAAAAATACATTTTCTAAAATATTTTTTTCCCATTGCCAAAGGAAAAAAATAAGGAGCCCATTAAGTGAGATTCTTTTAATTATCACTCTATTTTCCTCTTAAAATGGCAAGAGACATATTGAGATTAAAAAATACCATAGGAGAGTTCATCTATATTTTGAGGGTACTTTTTTTTTTCCTTGGGTTGTAGTGGGTATCATTTTTGGGGAGAAGTATCTAACTATATGGTAATATAAACTATTAGTTGACAATTATTTCTTAATAATTTACAGTAATAATTAATATTTAAATAATACATTATTACTATGTAATATATCTGTTATTATATACTTAGAAATATATTATATAATTATATGTACATATATTCTATTTGCAGAGAAGTGTTTTCACCTCATTGAAATTTATAACTCCCTCTACCATTTATTAAGCGGTAAAAAAATTGAAAATGTTGAATGAAGGCAAATTACCTTGCAATTTATAACAGCATCTCATTTAAAATCTCTACTTTATGACCTAGAGCAGCATTTTAAGTTTTAATTAAACTGATGCCAAATAGTATATTCTTCAGCATATTGAGATGAGCAGATTCCAACTTATATTTCCTAGAAGGCACACATTATTCATTCTTAAGGATCTGTGAAAAATGAGAAAATATATGTGATTATTTAGGAATAAAGCCAAGATCAATATGACTCATATTCATTTTTAATTTCAGATTCACCATGTGAGGTGGTTAATGGTAAAATTATAACAAAATATACTCTATATTTTCTTTTGCAAAACATTATCTAATTTAGAAAATGAGGTAAAGGGAATGAGAACATTTGCAAAAAACATATAAAATGGTTTCAACTAATATTGTGCATATGTGTATTGAAAGGAGTTATTTATAGCATAGCTGTATATATATGTTTTTATGTATTTTTTATGGTATCAGGGTGAATATGAGATAAGTAGGAGAAACAATGATGTGGGAAATATGTGCTATTTTAAGGATCATAAATTTCTCATCCATAAAATCTGCCTCTTCTCAATCACACCTTTGTCTGCTATTATGATTAATTGTGCAGAAACACATGAGATTGACAGTGAATAAACCACAGTCTAAGGTTTTTCAGTTACACAGACAAGAAATCAGACATGCTTAAACAACACCCCCACAACGTATCAGTTTAAACAATAAAACAAAAGTATGTATCAACTACTTTGATATCAAGTTTACCAAGTAAAATTGTTAATTGCTTGAATTTTCACTTATTTATTAAGTTTTTTGCTAACTTCGTAATATCTTTTAAATGAATAATTTTATAATATGGTTGTATAGTCAAGTAACGTGAATCTTTTGAGCATTCATGATAATATTAATGTTAAAACATTAAATCTTAAGAGCATGTTAAGTTTTTGCAACAATTCCTAAATTTAAATACAAAAGTATGCCTTTTATACATTCTAAAGTTCCTCAAATCCCTGAAAAATTAGGTTAATAATGTGAGGCACAAAGAGATTTATTTGATTAGGTAGAGTCAGACTACTACACACTATGGGGAACCCAGAAATTCTCTAAGACCTGATATTGGACATTGCCTTTCATAAGCTTACAGGTAATTCTAAAGGTGCCTATTTCTAAAATGTACTATTTTTTTTAACGATGTACTGTTATCTGCACTTTGTATGATATAGACGGGAGAAAACAAGAACAGTGGAATATATGAAACTTTTTGAAATTATACGTTACACTGAGTGATAATAATCACAAACAACATATTGAAGAAGTGGATAAGTTGTATGGTTTTGAGTCAGTAGTGAAGTCTTTGTGGCAGAAAGAGTCACCTGGTTTGAGAAGAGCACATGGTGATGTGTGAATGTAAAAACCAGAGAGAAACCAAACTTCTGTACCCACAAAAATAAATAACCACTAGTGAGTACATGAGGAAGTCAAGGAAGGAACTAGTCTGGAACATATGAGCTGTGGGAGTAGGGAGAGAAAATGTAGACTAATAAGTGCATAAGTATGATAAAATGTAATCTTCATATACTATATCTGCAAATACAAACTATCTTTATTTTATATATAACTGATATGATCTCAAGGTCAACCTGCACATGCTGAATAGAGTAAATGGGAGCAATGAGAATACTTAATTTTACTCTAATCCATTAAATACATTGAGTTTAAAGGTTGATTTAAGCCACGTGTATCATCTTCTCAGTTGTGGCTCTATCTCTTTGCTTCTTGTGAGTGGAATATTGACTTCTATGCTTATTGGATGCAAGAGAAAGAAAACCTCAAACCCGCACAGAGCCCTCATGTTGCCTGGTGTCTGATATGAATTTGCTGGTCTGATATGTTTTGTGAACTGGTAACTACTGAGGTATAAGTGATCTTGACCACAGGTCCCTGGCAAAGGTTTTGATACTGAACTTATGAACAGAAAAATCTGTGGTCTTTATCTTTATCTAGGACTGATAAATCCTTAGCTGATCTGGCCTCACCTTAGCTGTCAGTGGTGCTCCAGGCATTTATTAACTCTCACGGGTGTTTTAGACAATAACTTCTTTGTCTTCTGGCATAGTCCGTCCAATTTAACCCATGTCTTAGCTGACCTCAGGAGCTTCTGGTGGTTTGCATTTCTGCTAATTTCTGTGTTGTCCACAGGGAATATTTAAGAAATTTTTGGTCTTGTTCTTGCCACAGGAGAATTTAAGGGTGATTCCAGAATATTATTTAAATATACACAATCTACACAATTATTCTATTAATATACAAGCAAAGTTACATTGAGGTAACTATGAAGAAGCTATAGTAGATTGTTTTTAAAACCTCAAGGTGATGGTATTTGAAGATGTGGCCTTTAGGGAGAATAAGGCCATTAAAATAAAGCCTCCATGGATGGGATTATGCCCTTATATCCAAGGGATTTTATTCATCCCTTCCACATGTGAGGCTATGGCCAGAGGTCTATCTATGAACCAGTAAGTAGGCCCTTACCAGACACCAAATCTGTCAGCACTTTGATCTTGGATTTCTCAGCTTCAGAAATATGAGAAATAAAATTCTTTTGTTTATAAACCACCAAGTTTATGGAAGTTTGGATAGCTGACTGAATGAACTAAGACAATTCATATGCAGTATTTTATAAAATTTAGCATTCTTTATGATTATACCACAAAAAAAAAACATTCAAAGTATAAGTGGACTTCTTTTATATGATTAATGGTACTTAGAAAACTCTTCAATCAACCATCATATGTTTGGTAAAATGTTGAAAATTTTACTGTGTACTTAAAAAAAATCACACAAGAATGTTTCTTATCACTATTTCTTCTCAAAAATTTAAAACTTATATATATTCTTATAGTATAAGAAAATAAAAGTACATCTAAGCAATTAAAGACCTCTGTTATTTACAGACATTAATGATTGTGTCATTAGAAATACCCACTCACAAAAACCTGTAGATAAAATATTGTAATTAATAAGTAAGCTTAGCAATATTATAAGGTAGGTTTTAAGTTATTTTTTTTTTCATTTCTAAATGATAACAGGCAGGCTAAAAGAATTTTTTAAATATACTATTTACATCAGTTTCTAAAAAAATAAAATACATAGGAACAAATATAGAACTCATATTTATTAAAAAAAAAAAACAAAAAAAAACAGATGCTGATGTCAGCAAGATGGCAGATTAGGAAGCTCCAGGCTCTTTTTCTGCATGGAAACACCAAATAAACAACAATACATGGACCAAAATCACTTTCTGAGAACTCTAGAAACCAGTTAAGTAGCTACAGCAACCAAACAAACACTTAAGAAAAAACTGCGCGCAAACTGGGTCCTTTACACTACTCTCTCGCTAGTTCAGTGCTGCATTGTCAGGAGGAAACAGCCCAGTTCCCAGCCCTTCTTTTCGAACAGAAGGAAAAAAGAGGAACTTGCTTGTAACATTCTGGCTTATCTGGGAACTGCCAAGGGGCCAGTTTCTGTCTTGCCTAACTCAGGGAACTGATGGGAGCAGTAGCGTAGTTCTTACAACAAATTGGAGGCCACTGAATGCAGCGATGAGCACTGTGGCGGAGTAAGGCTGAAGGGGATCTGCAGTCACAGGCACCTGGAGGCAGGAGATTATGCGCAGAGGAACACAATAGAATCTTGAAGCTACTGAGAAGAAACAGGAGTCAGACTCCTAGAAAAATAAAAACACTTAAAATCAGCTGTATGTACAAGGAACTGGAATAAAAATACATGCACATGCCCAGGGAAGGCATATCTCTAGGAAATATTTGAGAGCACAGTGAGCCTCTATGTCAGGCTGAAAAATGAAGAACTTATACAATGGCAGTCTGGGAGAAGTGGCAGGTTTTTTTTGTTGTTGTTTGTTTTTTTTTTTGCAAATTCCCAAATTTCAGCAAATTATCACAAGGCATATAAAGGACAAACAAAAGCTGATGAAGATCATTATCACTAGGCCTAAACTATTAAAAAACACTAAAGAGAATCTTACCAGTTAAAACATGAATGAATTAAACTCCCTGCTGTGGTATAAATGTTTGTATCCACCCTAAATTGATACTTTGAAATCTAATCACCAATGTTATGGTATTAGAAAGTGGAGCTTTTGAGAGATCATTAGGTGGTGATGGCAGGGCTCTCAAGAATGGAATTAGTGCCCTTATAAAATAGGCTTCAGAAAGCTGCCTTGCCTTTCCACCATGTGAAGACACTGTGAGAAGGTGGCTTAGTTCATTTTGTGTTGCTATAACACAATACGTGAGGCTGGTTAATTGACAAGAAAAGAGAAATACTTGGCTCATCATTCTGAAGGCTGGGAAATCCAGCTCATGGCACTAGCATCTGCTCAACTTCTGATGAAGGCCTTGTGCTCCATCATAACATGGCAAGGAAGTGAAAGGGGAACCAGGTGCATGATAAAGAGACCAAACACAAGGAGGAACACCTCTTTACCTGTTCTCACAGTAACTAACTCAGTCCCATGAGAGCAAAAACTCACTCTAAGAAGATGGCATTCATCTATTCATGATAATCTGCACCCAGGATCCAAAAAACTTCCACTAGGCCTTACCTCCCAACACCAGTACACTAGCAATTAAATTTTAAGATGAGTTTTGGTAGGACAAACCACATCCAAAACATAGCCTTCTGTACCCAGCCCCCAAAACTTATGTCCTTCCCATAAACAAAATGTAATCATTCCATCTTAATAGTTCTAACAGTGTTAATTCATTTCAGCATCAACTCAAAAATCCAAATTCCAAAGTCTCATCTGAAGTGCAAGGCAAAACTCCTTCTAGCTCTGAATCTGTTAAATCAGAAAACAAATTATCTACTTCTAAAACACTATAGGACAGGCAAGAAGGGCATTCTAATCTCCCCTTTTCTTTCTGAAAACATGAGATAAAAACTCCTATGTGTAAGATCCCCTTCCTGTACCAGGAGAAGAGAGATGTTCTTCAACAGGGAGTCATAGCCAGGAGAATTCTATACAAACAAACCTTGTTAAAATAATTCTTATTTTTCTATCACCTCCTTACATATTTAATAATTTAGTTACTTTTCCACAGTTGCCTCTCTTTGTTCATCCTACATAAAAGCATTTGGAGTTTGCCATTTCTCTGGGTCTTTATGTTTTTATAATGAGGGTTCCCAAATCATGCAAAATTTAAAAGTGTATGTTTTTATCCATTAATGTGTCTTAGGTCAATTTATTCTCAGGCCCAGCCTGAGAGTAAAGGTCAAGTTTGCCTTTGTTCCTTTCTCTTTTTATTTATTTATTTATTTATTTACTTATCTAAGTGGTACTTACATTGGTGATTCCTGCATTGGTGATTATTTTATGATTTACTGCTGAACTATATGGACATTTCCACTTTGTATTATTTTCCATATATGTTTTTGAACTGAATGGTCTGTTGGCAGTTCACCATCACTGTGGTGCCTTCTAAATTTTGACAATGAGAAGTAGTCTCAAAAAATTTGGAAACTTGGAGAGAAGTATCTATTGAGGCAGTTACAAATGTGAATCTCACAGTTGGGTATCAGAAAAATAGGTCATTTTTGTGTGCTAAACTAAAAAATTAGTGAGGCCTGCCCAGAAATTCTTCTAAATGCAGCAATTTTCTAGAGAGTTGGTGAGAACTCTTGACCTTAATACTGCAGGATGAATTTTTTTTGTGGCTTCTCTGACCTGCTTTCTTGCAGTCATTTGCATGGTTATGCAAATCTTCATTAAAATCTTCATATTAGGAATATGTAGATTGGCTTCTATATTCTTAAAGAATCTGGACTGATTATATCAATACTTATATCTACCAACATATATCAGATATATACCTATCTATCACACATATATATGATTGTGTTCTTCCAAAATTCATGTTGAAACCATTGTGGTGGTAATAAGAGGTGGGGTCTTTTAGGAATTGATTAAGTGATGAGTGTTACACCTTCATGAATGTGATTAGTGCCCTTATAAAAGAGGTTGAAGGAAGCTGCCTTGCCCCTTCTGTCATGAGATACAGCATCCGGCCCTTCTGTCATGTGAGGGCAAAGTAAAGAAGCACCATCCATGTAGCAGAGAGAATGCCCTTACCATACACTGAATCTGCTGGTGGCTTGATCTTGGACTTCCAATTCTGTCGTTCATATATTACTCAGTCTAAGGTATTTTGTTGTAGCAGCAAGAATGGACTAAGACAATTGTCATTATGTATAGGTTACATCTCACAATAAAATATGTTTAAATATTTGTAGTATGTTGTCCATTTGGAAATTTGGAGAATTACCAAGTAAGTGAAAAGGAAAAACAATTCATAGTCATATGATCCTCTCCACAGGCTTTCTTGCTACATTTCAATTATTTTCTCATGTATGTAAAAAAGAATATATACATATAGTCAGTGCAGTGTGTTTATTTGTTTATTTTTGATATTTTTGAGATAGATTTTGTTTTTTAGAGCAGTTTTAAGATCATAGAAAAATTGAATGGGAAATATAGGGAGTTTCCATATCCCCCTCCCCCTGCAGAAGCCTCCTCCACTATCAACATCTTGAACCAGACTGATAAATTAGTTACAATCAATGAACATGCACTGACACATCATTATCACTCAAAGTTCGTATTTTACATTGGAGTTCACTCTTGGTTTTGTACATTCCTTGATTTTTTTTTAAATGTCACTGTATTCTGTATTCTAATGAACTATATAGTCTTTGCCAGTTGTTTCCAACTCTATTTAAAAGAGTGGCTTTCTCTTTCTGAATTACCTAAACCAGAGATTATAAATTAATAATCCATTATATCAGTTCAACAAACAGTCATATGTTTTTTCATGTCTTACATACCATTAAAAATTGTGAAAAAGAGAGCCACTACTTGAGAATTTAAGAATTAATTGATTATACATAGCATTTCAGAAATTCAGTCTCTCTGAGGGGAAATAAGAGATAAAAAAGAAAAATCTGTTAACGATAGATCTATGTTGCCACAGGCTTAATAGAAGTTTGGAGATGAGTAACTGTTCACAGTTTGAATAGCACCTACATTCTCTAATTCACTGTGCTTCCCACCTTTGATATTGTCTGTCTGATATTTCCTCTGCCAATATTTATTTGAACACAAGTTTCTATCAAAAATGAAAAATGAAACACTGCCATGATTTTCTAATACCCAACCATCTTAATTCATTTTGATCACCTTTCTATACATGGTGGGCACCTGTTATACGTTTTTGCTTACAGAGATGTAAAATAGTTTGAAATTTCCTACTTTAAGGAGAAAAGGAATATAGTATGGTCCTATGAAAAGAGCCCATAAGAAAGTGAATGCACTGTATTATTTAAGAAGTTATTTCTGTTGTGAGAATATATAGCTTAAAGAGATTTACTTTGGAAGTCTTTTTATATTAATAGTGGCATGGGCTGTTATTGTAGGACAACGGAATTGAAACAGCAGCGATCAAATATTTTACCCAGTATTTGGTATGCAAGCCAAGTACATAGTTAAAGGTAATGTTAGGTGTCCTTTCTGGCTTCTGAGAACTGTTTCAACAGTCATTTTTCTCTTTCTGGCATGTCAAGGCTTGAGAATTTACTGTCCTAGTACACTAAGCCAACACTACAAGGGACTGAACACATCTTTCATCAATAGTTAGCTTTAGTTTGAATTGAAATCTACTAGGCATTTGCTATAAATACATAATGGTTACAATTGAAAATAGAATAATTATTTCCTTTTTTATTCATTTTAGACTTCTAAACTATAATTAATAAAGATGGTTTTAGGATTGTAATACAATGGCTAGAAGACTAAAAGATCTAGGAAGCTAAGGGAATTATGCTATTTAATTAATGAAAATCTACAATAGGAGTTAAAATAAAAATTCAATTCAGAAAAGATAATGTTTAATCTGGGTTGATAGTTCCAGTTTTACAAAATGAATCGATCAAGCTGATGCCCCTTTTAATGTGGTAGAAATAACTTTATCTGTTTTATCGCAATCCTGGAAATAATAGCCTGAATGAATTAATTAATTTGTACAAGAAAATGCATTAAATGAAATGTTTGCATATTTCTCAGTGATACATACAGTGACATTTTATAAAAGTAATTAACTAATCAGCTAAATTCTACAGAATATATATACACACACGTATATTTATGCACATTATATATGCATACATATCTCAAAATATTAATATTTTATTCATTCCAAATTAGAAAGATAAAAATATAAAATAATGAAAATTGTTTAAATTTTGAATGTCAGAAACAGTTTCTAAAAATAATTTTTAATTTCTATTTAAATAATGCAGATATCTGCTATGAGCTTTATAGGTTATAATTAAAAATTCTGATCTCATTTAATTTTTATTATAAAGCCCCTTGAATTAGAATCAAAACTAAAACCCCAATATAAGTTAGTCCCTCTTCTCAACTTTCTCACTTGAGAAAACAATAAAAACAACAACAGAACCCACTCTTGTATGCTTATGGGACAACATGAGTTTTTCATTCTTTTGGAATGCATTTTTCAGAAAGAATTTGACTGTTCTAGTGCTTTTGACTAGACCTGAAGTGGTTGTCATTTGAACTATTTTTCTTTATCCTTTAGTATTTGGTGCCTGGAGAACTTCAAAAACTGAGAGAAAAATAAAAGAATCTTCCAAAGATTTTATATTTTTAAATTTTCCCAATTCTCTTAAGGCTACAAATTCTAGTTCCAATATGCAATCATTGCCTTCTATAGTAATTATTTTCTAGCATTGAAATACTGCATAGAAATTAAGTTTCTAACTATGCTTTAATTTTTTTTCTGAATTGATTTGTATGTACTCTGACATTTTTGTTGTGTTTTATAGTAGATATCACCCATTTTAGGGTTTTGTGATTAAATATTAAAATTATATTCATTTCTTTATGAATTTATTGGAAAGAGATGTGTTCCATAATCAATGGTGCTTATAAATAAATAACTTGCTATGTTTAACTGAGGGAATAATGATTAATATATTGTGATATTTCACTATGTCTTTGCCCTGAAATTGATAAATTTAACTTAGGCAATGGTCACTTCAAAAATAACCATCTTAGGCATATTAAAAATAATCACTTAAACCATGTTTCACCTAACCAGAACAATTAGGCAAGAGAAAGAAATAAAGGGCATCGAAAAAAGAAGTTGTATATTCCCTGTTTGCAGACAATATGATCTCATGTTTACAAAAACCTAAAGACTTTACAAAAAAAAAAAAAAAAAAAAAACCTCTTGAAACTAATAAATGAATTTGGTAATTCAGCAAAGTTACAGGATGGATGCAAAATCTGCATACCAAAAATTGGTAATATTTCTGTACATAAACAACAAATTAGCTGAAAAGAAATCAAGAAGGTAATTCCATTTAAAATAGCTACAAAAAAAAAATCCTAGGAATAAATTTAATCAGAAAGATACAGACCTCTACATGGAAAACTACAAAATACCAATGGAAGAAATTGAACAGGATACAAAGAAATAGACATCTCATGTTCATGGGTCAGAAGAATTAATATTGTTAAAATGACCATACCACCCAAAGCAATCTACAGATTCAAAACATCCTTGTCAAAATACCAATGACATTCTTTACAGAAACAGGAAAAATTCTTAAAATTTGTGTAGAACCACAAAAGACCCTGAATAGCCATAGCAATCCTGAGCAAAAAGAGCAGAGCTGGAGGCATGACACTCCTAGGCTTGACAATACCCTACAAAGCCATAGTAACAAAAACAGCATGGTACTGGCATGAAAACATACACATAGACTAAAGGAACAATAGATAATCCAGAATCTATGTATTTCCAACCAACTGATTTTTGGAAAAGGTGCCCAGAAAATGCACTGGTGAAATGACAATCTTTTTTAATAAATGGTGCTGGGAAAATTATATAGCTATATGAAAAATAAGGAAAGTAGACCCCTCCACACACCCTACAAAAAAATCAACTCAAAATAGAGCAAGGACTGAAATGTAGGACCTGGATGTTTAAAACTAATAGAGGAAAACATAGGGGAAATGCTTCAGGACACATGTCTGGGCAAAGGTTTTTTTTGTGTAAGACCTTAAAAGCACAGGCAACAAAATAAAAAATAAACAAAAGGGATTATAATAAACTAAAAAACTTCTACACAGCAATGGAAACAACAGATTGAAAAGATAACCTACAGAATGGGAGAAAATATTCTCAAATTATTCATCTGACAGAGAATTAATATTTGTAATATGCAAGGAACTCAAACATTTCAATTTAAAATGGGCAAATAATCTGAGCAGATATTTCTCAAAAGAAGATACACTAATAAAAAGAAATCAGTATGTCAAAGAGATCAGCACTGCCATGTTTATTGTAGCATTATTCACAATAGTCAAGATATGAAATCAATCTAGATGTCCAACAACAGATGAATAGATGAAGAAAATGTGGTATGTGGTATATACACAAAGTAGAATACTATTCAGTCATAAAAAAGAAGGACTTCCTGTCATTCACTATAACATAGATGGAACTGGAAGATATTATGTAAAGTAAACCAGCAACAGAAAGTTAAACATTGCGTGTTCTAACTCATATGTGGAAGCTAAGAAAAAGTTGTAGTAATAGCAGTAAAAAGTAGGACAGAAATTAATAGAGGCTGGAAAGTTGGAGGAAGAGAGAGATTTATTAAGAGAAACAAAATTACAGCTAGATAGGAAAAATAAGTTTTAGTGTTCCATACCACTTTCAGATGATTATAACTAGTAGTGATAATTTATTACATACTTTCAAATAGCTAGAAGGAAGATATTGAGAGTCCCCAACACAAAGAAATAATAATTGTTTGAAATGATGGATATGTTAATTGCCCTCATCTGATCACTATATGTTATATGTATCAAAACATCACTATGTATACCATAAATATGTACTATTATATGTTAATTTAAAAAAATAATAAAAATATATAAAAACATTTTTTACTAACTCAAATACCTGTAAGATGTAGATGGGTAAAAATTGGGTGCAGAATTATTCATAATAAAAGCAATGGCATTTAATGGTGTCATAGTCATTGAGGGTCTGGCTTTAGCAGTGAGAGCCCAGTCACACAGGGCAGTCAAAAGCCTCATGTGAGCAAGAGCAATCAGTGGTGGTATCTACGCTGCTTGTGGTGTAAAACTTCTGTGTTTTTTGAGCTAGTTAGTATTATTGGTTGCTGTTCACTATCTGAGCTCATTCTCAAACTTCTAACTTAGTCTGAGAACTAATGTCCAATAAAATCCTTTTCTCCAAAGTTATTAATTTTATTTTTATTGACAGCTTTTATTTTTATTGGCTGCTTTTATGTATATGAAACACTCTCTCTTTCTCTCTGCTCTTTTTGCTTAGTTTCCTAAAATGGAAGATTAGATTCTTAATTTCAGATATTTATTCTTTTGTAACATATTCATTCAATGCTACAAATGTCTCTTTAAGTACTACCTTTGCTGTATTAAAATATTTTTAAATTTCTCTGGAGATTTCTTTTTTTTTTTTTTTTTTTGACCCATGTGTTATTTAGAAGGCTGGTTTTCATCTCCAAGTATTTGGGGATTTTCTAGCTATTTTTCAGTTCTTGATTTCTAGTTTAACTTCACTTTTATCTTAGAGTAGACATTGTATCATTTCTGTTTTTTCAATTTGTTAAAGTGTATCTCCTGTATCTGTCTCTCTCATTTTGAGGCAGTGGTGTGTCTTGTAATCTCATGCTCTGATATATCTAAGAAGCATAGATTTTTTTTAGCTTTTCCTGCTTTTTTCTTTTTTTTTTTTAATTTTTTTTTATTTCAGCTTATTATGGGGGTACAAAAGTTCTGCATAGATATATTGCCCATGTCCCTCCCAATCCCCCGAGTCC
>JAQIFY010001943.1:0-13759 GCA_028533085.1 Varecia variegata | reverse complement strand
CTGTGACATGTGTAGAAAGCCTGGCGTGTGTTTCCTGCGGCTGCCATGACAGCATCGCGGGCGGCGCCAACAGCACGAGCTGATTGTCTCGCAGTCTGGGGGCCGCAAGCCCGAGATGGAGGCATCGCAGGGGCTGCGCTCCGTGGCTTGCAGATGGCCGTCTCCTCCCTGTGTCCTCCCATGGACGTCTTGGCTCCCAGCACCTCAGAATGTGACCTCATTTGGGAATGGGGCTGTTGCAGATGTCATTAGCAGCGAGGGTGTGCAGTGGGGCAGGGTGCGTCCCTAATGCAATGACTGGAGTCCTTGTCAAGAGGGGAAACGTGCACATGGAGCAGATGCCGTCTGAAGACGGAGGCGGGGATCGGGTGCGGCATCGCCAGCCGAGGAACAGCGAGATGGACGGCAAACACCGGAAACTAGGAGAGAGGCCTGGCTCAGACTGCCCCGGCCCTAGAAAGAACCAACCCTGCTGCCATCCTGGACGTCCAGCCTCCAGAAGTGCGAGAAACAAGTGTCTGTTGTGTACACCGCCCAGCCTGCAGTCCTCGTTACAGCAGCCCCAGGACTAGGACGTGGTAACTTACGTGGACACCCTCGAGGCAGTGACGGCCTGTCCATGTACACGGAGGCCTCATCAGAGCCTTGCGTTACTGAGAGAGGCTCAAACGTGTCACTGCTTTTATTTGGGACTAAGGACTCATTAACCCCTTAGCCCTCAAGACAGAGCATGTGGGAGGAACAGTCGTACCGTCTCACGGCTCGACATGGCTGGGGAGGGATTGAGAGCTGGTCCCTCTCCGCAGAAGCTGGGCCTACCTTTTCCATGTCGTCCCAGTTAGTGACGGTTCCCCGAGAAACGGGATATTGCAGGATGAGCTTCTCTCGTTTCTTCTGAACCTCGTCCCCGATGAAGCGGTCCTCCTCCTCCATACCCACCAGCATTTTCTGAAAAACACAGGCCGGGACAGGTCCTCTCTTAGGGGCCGTGGGGGTGGGGGGAAGGCTGGACTCGCCTGCACGCGGCCTTCGTCCGTGGGCGCACAGCGAGCGGTGGCTGGCGGGCCGTGCTGGCCGTGGGGGAGGCTCCTGTCACGGCGTGGGCACCCACAACCTCCTCGAACCCTACGTGCGATTTCACGCATGGCCGCTACCAGGCTTTAGCACATGACCCTCGAGGTGAGCGTGCCCCTGAGGACTCACTGCGAGGACAGTCATCTCGCCCACTGTGCGGATGGGGAAACTGAGGGCTGGGGAGAGGCTGCTGAGAGAGAGGCACTGTCTTCCACATCTGCTTCGGAAGGTTGACCGGGAAAGGGTCTGCAACGTAATCA
The DNA here is from genome assembly GCA_028533085.1 of Varecia variegata. Lineage (NCBI taxonomy): Eukaryota > Metazoa > Chordata > Mammalia > Primates > Lemuridae > Varecia > Varecia variegata. The sequence goes on along the minus strand of JAQIFY010001943.1, from coordinate 12,425 downwards.
GTCTCTGTTATGTTTTAGGAAGATACGCCTGGCTACCTTCCTGGCAGGTTAAACTGTTCATTCCATCACGAGAGGGAATTCATCCGTTGGCTCGTGTGTCACTCTGGGTCGCTGAGAAGCAAACACCAGCCAGGATGCAGGTGCGAGGGTGTTGTTAGGGAAGGGGCTGCGTGAGAGGGGTGGGAAGGCGGCCGGACGTGGCCAGCAGAGCTGCCAGGCTGCCATCCAATCCCGAGCCTGGGTGCAGGAGCGAGGGAGGCGGGATGGGGGCTGGCCCAGGCCACCGTGCAGCCTAGGGAAGGACTTGCAGGGTGCCGGGGGCCGAGGTGCACGCTGGAGCTGTGCAGTCCGAGCCAGGCTGGCTCTGGAGGTTGCCACGGCGCCGCACAGACCTCTCCTGCCTTAGGAGTTTGTCTTTTTGGCAGAAGAGATTTGGACTTGGGGCGAGGACCACTAACCGTGAGACCTCGGGCAAGTCGCTGGCCCTCCCTGCGCCTCCACCTCCCTCTCTGTCAAATGGGACAGTGACCTCTCCTCGTCCCTGGCCACAGCGCTGTTGGGGATGGAGTGAAATGAGACAACTGATGAGAACACATCTCATAAACTCAAGGGCACAGTGACGTGAAGGAGCGTCACTGCTGCCACCACCCCTGACGTTTCTCGGCCACCCAAATCTGCATGTGAGTGGCTGGGGGACAAAGGACGATTGTGAGGGTGTGGAGGCAGCAAAGTTATCCTGGTCTGAAGTTACTGCTTGTAATGGTGAGATGGACAGTTCTCAGCGTGGTGTCCTGTTGCTGGGCGCCCGTGGGTCAGAGTGGCTGCTCTGCCGAGAAGGGACTGAGTGACTCAGGGCAAAGCCTTTACCACCCCCCGGGGGTCTCACTGCCATCTTGGATGGGAGCCCCCAGGGACACCCTGGGTCCCCACGCCTGGGACACGTCGACTTGGGACGTTAAGGGCACTGCACCGAGCATGGGGAGGGGGCCGTGGAGCTGAGGTCTGGAAGGAAATGTGACCTCTCTCAGAGACAGGAACTTACTCCCACGGGCCAGTCCCCAAGCCCATGAGGCTGGCAGGGGAGCGTCTCGTGGAAAACCAGACCCAGCTGAAAGCCCATTCTGTGTGGCTCAGCGAGACAGTTTGCTGCTCTTATAATTGCTCTTGGTCACTCATTGTATTCTGGTGAAGAGTTTGATTTTTCTTGTGCTGTGATCTTGTGTTTCACCATGTAGGTGACCTGTTCTGTACAAGCGCTGCTTCCTGTGTGCCACTCTTGGTATGGTTAATATGTATCTTTTCTTTCCCCCTGGGGCTATGGAATGTTTTCATAGCGCAACCCACATGAAGGTTTGACATTGCAACAAAAGACTGTTGCCATCAGGAGAAGAGATGCCACATTTCAGACAGAGGGATTGATGCAGGGAGTTGATCGCTGCATTGGGAGTTTGAAAGGGCACAAGGCTGGCTGAGGCAAGCCAGAGAGAACCGCAGGCAGCAGCCCCCTGCGGGGGTAGGAGGTGGGCTGCAGACCAAGGAGCTCGAGGGGGCCCACAGAGCTAGGGGGAGGGCCTGCTGCAGGGCCTGTGGGGATGGAGCTGGAGTCTGTGTGGGAGGAGCAGGAGTGCAGGAGGGAAGGCTCTGCTCCCTTCCACCCCCACGGCCCCCCAGTCCCCCAGGCTGCCTCTGGTGCCTGCTACTGACAACATCTAATGAGAAGCAGTTGAAAAGGGAGCCTGGGAGTTGTCAGCCCAGCGGGGGATCCAGGTGGAGCTGAGGGACAGTGGGTGGAAACCAGCCATGGGAGTTGAATGGTTGCCCCCCAAAAGGTGTGTCCCAATCCTAACCCCCAGCACCTGGGAATGTGACCTTCACTGGAGAAAGGGTCTTTGCAGGTGTGATTCAGTGAAGGCTCTCTAGTATTTAGGGTGGGCCTGACATCCAATGACAAGTGTCCTTCTAAGAGAGAGGCAGAGGGAGATTCGAGACCAACAGGGAAAAGCAGAGAAGCCCCTGTGACAACAAGGCAGAGGTTGCAGTGATGTGACCACAAAGGATCCCTGGAGCCACCAGAGCTGGAAGAGGCAGGAAGGGTCCTGCCCTAGACCCTTCGGAGGGAGCGTGGCCCTGCTGACAGCTTGATTTCAGACTTGTGGCCTCCACAACTGTGGGACAATAGATGTCTGCTGTCCTAAACCACCGGATAGCAGCATGCGCTGTGGCAGTCCTAGGACACTGATGCACCAGCACAGTCACAACTGGGAGACGTCGCCCCGGCCAGCCCTCCCAGCTTATGCTCCCCCGCCCCCCCCCCCCCCCCCCCCCCCCGCCAAACTGTGGGAGTAAGCCCCAAACAGGGGGCGGGAGTGGTGCGGATCGAACACATTTCTGTCCTGTCAGGGTTGGGAGGGAGTCCTGAAAGGAGAAATGTAAATTCAGAAAGAGCCAATAACAGAGGAGGAACTGACGCCTTTGTCCTCAAACTCGAGGGGCACAGAGGGCTAGGGCCTTGGGCTGAGCTCCTGCCTCTGGGATACACGGCGGGGAGGAAGGCGGGGCCGACAGAAGGAACATTCCACTCGCTTCTGAGGGCACTGGCCTGAAGTTGTCCTGGGTAAGCTTGAGTCTGTCTGTTGTGAGTCGGGAGGTGCCTGGAGAGATTTGGGGACACTCCCGGGCAAGGCGCCTGGTCTCGCACCCAGCCAAGGCCTGTGGGCGGAGAAAGCCACGGGCTCTCCCTGCTCCCTTTCTCCTGCCCTCTCGCTGCCCCGAGGCTCTGGGGCCTCCATGGGCCTGGAAGCCACAGCCGTCACTAGCCACAAAGGCTTTGTTTGTAGGGTTTGGGGTGGTTCTTCTGAAGCTCAGTGGCTCAATTTCAACTGGAACTGTTGACACACCAAACTGGCTCCCTAGGTGTGGCCTGGGCCCATCTCCAGCGCCTGCCTCCTCCCGGCCCTCGGCCCTGCCTCTTCTGAGCTCCAGGCAGGACCCACAGAGTGGGCCCACCTGCCCCTGGGCGACCTGGCTGGGGGACGAGGAGGAGCCGCAGAGTGAGGGAATGGCCAGTGTCCAGGCAAGAGCCCCATCACGTGCTGGGGTTCAAACAGGGCAAAACCCACACCCTTTCTTCCCTGAAGAGAGCATGCCTTTTATGGGTGCTTGTTATTAACTGTGTCCCCAAAAAGTCATACATTGAAGCCCTAACCCTCAGTACCTTGGAATGTGACTGTATTTGGAGGTAGGGCCTTTAAAGGGGCAATGAAGTTAAAGTGAGGTCACCAGGGTTGGCCCCAATCCAATAGGACTGGGGTCCTTATCAGAAGAGACTAGGACAGGGACACACACAAAGGGACGACACCGTGAGGACACAGGGAGAAGGCGGCCGTCTGCGGGCCGAGGAGAGAGGCCTCGGAGGGAACCTGCCGACGCGCTGATCTCTCGGCCTTCCAGCCTGCACAGTGGTGAGAAGACACATTTCCGTTGCTTCGGCTGCCCAGGCAGTGGCACTTTGTTACGTGGCCCCAACAAACTCACACAAAACGACGGAGTAAGAGGTTTGTAGGATCCGCCGTCCAGGTCCCTTTCAGTGGGATTCTCAAGATAAGGCCCGGCTCGTGTGGGCCCCGAGTCTTGGCCTCGCACAGCGGGGCGAGCAAACCACGGCCCACACGCCACGTCTGCATCTCTGCACACAGCCCAGCATCTAAGAATCGATTTTACATTTTTAACTGATTGGGAAAAAAGATCAAAAGAAGAATCCTATTTTGTGACACTCAAATGAGTTCAAATGTCAATGTTCTCGAAACAAAGTTGGATTAGAACACAGCCACATTGCTCTGTTTAGGCACCGTGATGGTTACGTTTATGTGCCGGCCTGGCTGAGCCCTGGCACTGAGTTCTCTGGCCAAACATCAGCCTAGATGTTTCTGTGAAGGCATTTTTCTTTTTGAGCTGTGATTAACATTTAAATCGGCTGACTTTGAGTGGAGCAGATGCCCTACATAGTGTGGTGGGCCTCGTCCAATCAGTCGAAGGCCTTAAGCGACAAGACTGAGGCCCCCCCAGGGAGGGAGAAGTCGGGCGTCAGCTCTTCCCTGCAGCTCCTGCCCGTGCCGGGCAGATTTGCACTTGCAACCTCCACAAGCACAGGAGCCGGTGTCTTAAGCTAAACCTCCCCCTCCACAGACACACATGCCACACGGGTTCTGTTTCTCTGGAGAACCCCAACAAATACACCAAGTGTCTCTGGCTGCTTTTGTGGGACAACAGCCCAGTTCAGTAGCTGCAACGGAGACCGTGGGGCCTGCAGAACTGATGACCGGTACACTTGGTCTTTAACAGAAAGAGTTTGCAGAGCGACCCAGAGGCCACCCAAGGCGGGAATCAGGGGCCAAAGTTGTGAGCCCTGGCTTCCCTAGCTGTCCCCCCTGCAGGTGTCCCCCCTGCAGGTGTCCCGCCTCCTCTGGGCCTCAGCTTCCTTCCTCACCTGCAAAGTGGCCTTAGGTGTGGGCCCCAGAGCCACAGTCACAGACGCTGATCCACCATTGGCGTGAACTGGATGCGTCAAAATGACCCGGAAAGCTCGTTCACCTCCAGCTTGCTGCCCCCCCACCCCACCCCTGCACCAGAGACCACTGCTGGGCGGGCCCAGGGTGGGGCCCGGACCACGTGTCATTAAAGTTCCACAGTGATCCGCACCCGCCACGTCTTACAATCCGTGTCCTAGTCTCTACGCCCAGTGGCAGCACTGACCCTCCTCCCAGAGAACGGCCTGGCCAGCGGACGCCCTCGGGCTGGTGAGGCCTGTGCCTCACCCCGAGAGAGGGGAGAGCGTCGCCCTCAGCAACGGCCCCTCCACGCACCGTCCCTAAGTGAACTCGTGCTCCCGGCAGAGACAGGCCCTGGGGGAGGGGCAGAGCTGAGCTGAAGTTCCTCACGTGCCTGCAGTGGCTGGGTGGTGGCCTCCCGAAGGCTGTGTCCACCTGGACTCTCTTACTTGGATAAAGGGTCTTTAAACATGTGATTAAGTTAAGAATCTTTAGATGAGAGTATCTTGGCTTACCCAGGTGGGCCTAAATTCAAGGCAGGTGTCCTTATAAGAGAACAGCCGAGGGAGATTAGAGACAGAAGGGAAAGACAGGGTCACGTGGAGACAGAGGCCGCCAAGGAAGGACTGGGGCCCCGGGAGCTGGAAGAGGCAGGAAGGATCCTCCCCTGGAGTCTTCGGAGGGAGCATGGTCCTGCTGACACCTTGACTTCTAGTCTCCAGAACTGTGAGGGGCTACATTTCTGTTGTTATAGGCCACCTGGTTTGTCTTCGTTTGCTACGGCAGCCACAGGAAATTAACATATCTGTCACTGTCATCATCATCGCCGTCATTTTCATCATTGTTAAACACTCCCTGTGGGCGGGAAACTGTTCTAAACATGCAGTTTCCATCTCATGTAACCTTCCAGCCAAATCTATGAGATATGTGCTTTGGTTAGTCCCACTGTGCAAAAGAGACACCTTTGCCACTAGGGCACGCTTGCCCAGAGTCATGCACGTCTAAGTGGCAGCACCGATATTGGAACCTGGGTCTCCCTGGCCCAGTAGACCCAGCTCTTAACCACCGAGCCCTGCCATCTCCAAGCCACAAGCTGGGCAGCTAGCCTGGGCACAGGGACCTGCTAGGGCCACCCCAGCCACAATCCCTGCCACTCAGACAGCGAGGAAGAAATGGCCTGGCTCCCAAAGGTCCTTGTGCAGTTTATCCACTTAGAGAGGGAGACAGGGCTTGTCACCTTCTGTCCCAAGCCTGGGTGTCAGGCCTCAGGTATGGATGGCAGTTTAACCTGGGTCATTAGAAACATGCCAGTAATTTGCTCCAAGTTCTGCAAAGTCCAGGAGGGATCACCATGGGATCCAGTGGCATTGAGACCCCCCATGTCACCACGCTGCTCACTGTCACAGATGAGTATGACTTCCCAGGAGGGGCTCCATGATCCGGAGCACGGCTGTGAGCTCCGGCCCCCTCGGCAGATCGGGAGAGTTGCCGCTCAGAGCTGGCAGCTCCTATTCCGGGAGAAGGGGCGCCACAGTACCTCCCTGGAGGGCTGCCAGGCCCGTGCTAACTTGTCCCGCTACGATTACCATGTGAGGGTGTTGCCAGGGGTGGGGGAGGGATTGGGGAGATAGTGCCTAATGAGCTTCAGTCTGGGAAGATGGAATGTTCTGGATGGTGGTGATGGTTACACAACAATATGAATATGCTTAACACCGCTGAACTGTGCACCCAACAATAGTTAAGATGGTAAATTTTATGTTATGTGCATTTTGCCACAATAAAAACGATCGGAATTTGTAAATTCTCTTGAAAAACAGCAAGATCTGGCCACGTCGGGTCCACTCGCCTGCATGTCAGAGCCTGCCCTCTTGGGCCAGGCATGTGTCCCAGTCCCCACCCCTCCCTATCGTCTTGCTGTCACAGAGGCCGGGTGTCAGTTGCCACTTAGTCCTAATGGATTCTGTTTATCTGAAAGGCGGGCTTCTACTGCTCTGTGTCCACACCACTCTGAACAGTGGAAAGAGCAAAGGTCATTGATGGGCAGTAGGATTTATTGTTCACAACTGGTCCACTTTACGGACTTATGTGACGGCCTGCTCCAGCTGAGTCAGTGGTTCTCAAAGTGTGGCACACCCAGGAGTGGTTAGAAATGCAGAGTCCTTGGCTCACCCCATCTCCCACCCAGACCTGCCGAAGCAGACCCTCTGGCGGGCCTGGCCACCTGTGTGTCGCCAAGCCAGACACCCCCGTGACCCGAATGCACGCTCACACTGGCCACCCACTCCCATGGCCAGCCCTGTGACCTGCCCTGTGGGGAGGGGGCGCTGAGCAGCACCCAAGGAGGACACCCCCCACTCACTCACATCGTGCCGGAGTTTCCCGAGGATAGTTGGGAACACGCCCAGGGGGGCATCCATTCCTGCAAACCCCACCTTGCTGAAGCCTGAGCCGTAGTCACAGATGAGGGGCACATCGTCCATCCCGCTGCGTGCCACCTGGAGGAGGCTGTGGAGAGACCACATGGTTACTCATGCCGTTGGCAGGGCACTGGCCCTTGGGGCGAGTATTATGCCAGGCGCCAAGCTCGGGGCTCCCAGGGCAGGCGGGTCCAGGGCAGTGTGGGCGGCTTCCCCACACCCCGGGGCTGGGCCCTGCAGGTGGGGCGCAGGGGGAGCCACTCTCCAGATTCCGCAGGCAGGTCGCTGGAGTAGGGCACTTTCCAACGACCATTTGCACATGGCGGCCTTGGAGAAGGGAGGCCATGGGGGGATCCTGGGCTAAGGCTTTTGCCTCCACCTGTTTCTGGCGAGCTCCGTGTCTGGCTCCACGGGTGGGCGTCTGAATCTGAAGTGGCCCTTCCCATCCATCAAGGGAGGGGCTTTGTGCAGGGCCCACCTGGGAGGCTCCACTGGCCTCCCGCCCCAGGGCGAAACCCATCTCCCTCTGCTTTGCTTCTAGAGAACGTTTCCCTACTTTTGCGAGTTTGGGAAACATGAGAAAATATAAAGAGCATCACAATCGCCACAGTCCCCACGGCTGTCCCTGCGACCTTTTGGTATCTCTATTTCCAACCAATTTTGATGCGATATATAGATCTTCAAAAAATCAATTACCCTCAAAATGAATGAGTCCATTTTCTCTTTTGAATATTATGTTTTAATTAAATCTTTACCATGACAAGTGTTTTCTTCATTTTAAAAGCAACTTTTAGTTCTTTGGATGGAGAACGAATTTGGTTGGCTCTACATGTTCGTTGCAGAAAATAGAGAAAACTGTGAGGAAAAACAGAACCCTTCCCAAATCCTACCACCATAGATGGCCTTTGTTATGTCTGGGTGTTTACCCTTCCAGCCCACACAGACGGCAGAGGCGTCCCTGTTTACTCAGCGCCTCTGTGAACAGCCGTGTACAGCACGACTCTAGGAGGGGCCAAGGTGAGCCTTGCTGTGTTTATCACGTGCACACATTATATATATTACATACAATATATACAGTACAGAGTTTTGTATGAGACTTTTCAATTGAGCCTTACAGACATTCTCATGTTATTAAGTATTGTGTAGAAGCATTCTTTTTTTTTTAGAGGCAGGGTCTCACTCCATCAGCCAGGCTGACGTGCAGTGGTGTGACCACAGCTCACTGCAGCCTCAAACTCCTGGGTTCAAGCGATCCTCCTGCCTCAGCCTCCCTAGTAGCTGGGACTACAAGCATACACCACCATGCCCAGCTAATTTTTTCCATATATTTTTAGTTGGCCCGCTAATTTCTTTCTATTTTTAATAGAGACTGGGTCTTGCTCTTGCTCAGGCTGGTCTCGAACTCCTGACCTTGAGCGATCCTCCCACCTTGGCCTCCCAAAGTGCTGGGATTACAGGTGTGAGCCACCTCGTCCGGCCCAAGAGTTCTTTATGTATTCTGCATTCTAGACCCTTGTCAAATGTGTGATTTGCCACCATCTTTTTTTCTTATGTTCACAGTTTTTGTGAAGTGCAATTCTCAAGGATGACGTTTCCATCTCGCCAGAAGTTGTCATGGCCGTTGACTATAAAGTCCTCAGAATCACCATCCACTCTCCCAGCATACGTGCCCCGCCTTTGTCATCTTCCACTGCACGTGGCGTCTGACGCCTCTGGACCCATTAGGAGAACCACTTTGGAAGACCCCCAGACCAAGGCCTCACCAGGCTTTCATCGTGCCACTTCTGTCTCACCCTACCTGAGGTTCCAGCAAGGGCGAGGACAAGCCCAGCGTTTGGGGCCATGTTGAACTCACACTTTGCACGTGTCTGCCCTTAGCCTCTGTGCCTCTGGCCTCGTCTCATTCTCCTCTCATCCCTTTCTCATCAGCACATCCGCAGAGGCCAGCGTCATTGCCATCCTTCCTACCTGCCGAGGCGGGAGCACGGGGCTGGGGCCAGGCGCCTGGGAGTAGGGATGGGATCTTCTTCTGCAGATGACTTGCAACCGCTACCTGGCACGTTACCTCTCAGACTCTCAATATTTGCAAATCAAAAGTGAAATTATTGAGATGATTCAAGGTTAATATATATTTCTGCAGCGTGACTGTTGCTGAGCATAGAGACAACCAAGTAACCAGCGAGATTCGAACCAGGTGCAGAGTCAACTGTACATGGCCGCAGAATCGATTGCTAAGCTGAGATACGGTGCAGACTGGCCAGAAAGGGCACAGGTCTTCCAGCCAGGCAGATCTGGGTTAAACTCCTGGGCAGGCAATTCCACACTGACAAGTGTTAGTCATCTCCTCTATAAAATGTGAATAATGAATTAAGTAAGTACCCCCCCAGCACATAGTACATGTTCAATAAAAAACTACTCATTATTTAAGGAATTATGAATTGGAAATTTTTAAAATGTCACCAACAAGCCATTGGACGTTAAGTTTCTAAACAATAATCCCCACTAGCTAATTTTCCAGGGGGGACGTTTAATGCTGTGACACAGGAAGAGGTTGGAGCTGCTCAAGGGGGACTCACTTTCAGCCCTGGCTACAGGGAGGAAGTGACTTGCTCCCAAAGGAGATTTAACACGCCCTGACTTGGGGCCCACGAAGAGAGCCCAGCCACTAAAGTGGGTGAGCCCTGACACACGAGAGACGGAGAGACCAACTGAGGCAGGCTTTGCACTGACCAGTGACGCAGGCAGGCAGAGGGACGGGGCATGGAGATCAGTCCGTGTGGATCTGATGCTGAGTGGCTGTTCTCTGAACAATTACACACTCATGACGTCCAGCTCTCTGCGATCAGGCTTCTGAACCGAGAAATGAACATCCTGGGTCACGTCGGATCAATGCAGAACAAAGTAATGAAGGACACAATCTAAATTCCCCAGGGCCCGAGGATGAGGCCCACTTAGGGGCAAAGATGACAACCTGGCTGCCTTTGGGTTGAATCTGGCCTGTAGCCTTGTTTCCCATGGCTGGAACAAATTTGATTTTTGTGCTCAACATTCAAACACGAGATGATTTGTCATTAGAAATCAATCAATCAATCAGCCAATCCCTGGTTTACTCAGGAGCCACAGCAAAGGATTTTGTTGTCCCATGGCAGCGTGGCTGGAGCCGTGTCAAGGCTGCCCCCAGTAGACAGGCTGTGGGTTCCCGGGCAGCTGCCCACTGCTTTGTTCATCTGTGTTGCTCGCACGGCCCCTGCAGGCGTGTGAGTTTGAGATCCTCGGTGCTTAAGATCTATCACCAGTTATTCAGTCATGAGAAAAATAGGACAGTATGGTCAGCCCTACAGTTTGTTGTTTACGAGGTTGATGAGTAAATGGAATATGGCACCCAATTGTCACACTCAGTTGTCACACTCCCTCCTCATTCTGTCCTCTTCATAACATGCTGGGCTGAGTGGTGTCTCCTTCACCCTGGTAACACGTAGTGGTCCCAGGCACTCCCAGGGCAGGGCGTGTGCACCACAGTTCTGGTTGGGAGCCACTGGTGGGGAGGCAAGGGCCTTCGTGACACAGACCTGTCCAAGCCAGGTGCAAGGACAGTTCCAAGGATTGAAACAGAACCAGATTTTCTGAGTCCCTGAAATAATTTCCTCACCAGGGAAACCATCGCAATGGATGTGATACTATCATTGTTTTCCCTTATTTCTATCCAAAATCATTCCTTCTAAACAACTCCAACACATGAAGACCAAAGTCAGAAAGACCAATATGTCCGGGTCATCCCCTGACAGAGTCTGGTTCTCTTGCACATCACGCCTGACCTCACCACCCATGGCTGCAAGAGGAGATGTTCTTCCCACCTGTGACTCTGGTGGTCTGATGAGTCCTGTGCCTGCTTAAGTTATGTGGCTGCAGAGAAGAGAATTAATGTGAAGGCTCGTGTTTTATAAACCGTAAGGTGCTATACGTACCTAAGAGGTGATTATAGTAACATCAAGGAGTTATCCCTATGATATTTTGGGTAATTTGAATTTCTCAGATGGTAGAGTTTGGGATGGGTGAGAGTGTGTGTGTATGGGTGAGTGTGTGTGTGTGTGCGCGCGTAGGGAATGCTGGAGGGGCTTAGACTTGGGAAATGTGTTAGTAGGCTGAAGTATTTGTAAAGAGTTGTGTGAGCCCAGGATGGACGGGTGGGTAGGTGGATGGATGGATGGGTGGATGGATGTAGTCATTTCTATCCTTGCATCTCTTATACCTCTCTAAGTTCAGACAACTATGTCTTCACCTAATCCATTTGCTAGCAAGGAATCTATCTCAGAATCTTCATTGTAGAAGGAGAAATGATGTATCTGTCTGCTGCCTTTGTAAACTTTCTACAATCTTGGCACCCTTTTACAACAAAACACAATCCTATCCTGCAAGCGTGTATGGAATACTAACTCATCACATTACTTAAGCAAGTCCTTGCATCTCTCCAAGTTCATGGAGACGCAGCTGGGGGACTCCACCCTTCTCCTCCCTCTCACCCCATGGAGCCTGAATATCACTGATGCCCTCGGGACAGGATTTGTTCTCATGAGAAACAGACAGGACTGATAACAATGTGGCTACTGTGTGTTTTTCTTAAGCAAATTATACCAAGTTCAGTGTGGCAAGGTCCCAGAAGAGAGAACACACAAAACTGCAAGGAAACAGAACATGCACTGTGTCTATACGTCCTGTTAAAAGTCCTTCCTTTACCGAGAAGTTGTGCTGGCTGGCTGCCAGTGCCTCTGATGGAAAATAGGGAGAAACACGCCCCAGCTGATTTAAAGGGGCTGCGACTGGCTGTTCCCAAAGGCGCTACTGCAGGCTCTGAGCAAGACTGTTTCTGCGATCAAGGAATTCCCAGACCATAGGAGAGAGACAATTGTAAAAAAAAAAAAAAAAAGTGAAATCACTTTAATTCAATGTGATAAGGGCTGTAAAAAGGAGAGAACACTGTGAGTTGACCTGTTGACCTTGGAAGACTGTAGCAGATTCCAGACTGGGACGCAGTTAAGCAAAAGCCCAGAGTGGGGGTGGGCGGAGCTGTCCTTGGACCAGTGTGTGGAAGGACACCCCGATGGTCCTGAGTGTCCTCAATTCCTACGCCCTCGGTGCTGTCACATCCGTGGGGGTTCACTGGGACATTAATACCAGCAGCCACGTGGGGAGGACTTGCTTGTGCCAGACACCCTTCTGGGTTAACCCAGTTAGGCCTCCCAACAGCTCTTCGAGGTAAGGGATCGTCAGTCTCATTTTTTTCAGCGCGGAAACAGGCACAGGGAGATGGAGTGAGGTCTCCAGTTGGTGAGACCTGGAGCTAAAACTCAATGCCAAGCAGCCTAATTCCCCATCCACCTTTCCATCTGAGCGGTAAATTGCAAACAGCCAGAAATTCCTCGCAGCTTTTCCTATTACCAAGTGGAACCTATTTTACCACTCT
>JAQIFY010001942.1:0-13760 GCA_028533085.1 Varecia variegata | reverse complement strand
AATATATAGAAAAAAAAATGAGCCGGGCATGGTGGCGCATGCCTGTAGTCCCAGCTACTCGGGAGGCTGAGGCAGAAGGATTGCTTGAGCCCAGGAGTTTGAGGTTGCTGTGAGCTAGGCAGACGCCACGGCACTCACTCTAGCCCGGGCAACAGAGTGAGACTCTGTCTCAAAAAAAAAAAAAAAAAAAAAAAAAAAAGAAATTTGGCTCCAGATCCACTCCTTTGATGAAATCTTCTCTGATTTACCTAGAACTTCCTCTTATACCCCATTTCACAAAATAAAACTACTCTTACATATATTAATATATCAATGTTATTTATTTCTCCTTTCTGGATAGTATTAGGTCATTAAGTATGAAATGTCCGATTTCAATCAAAAGTTTAGTTTATTATATCGCAAACAAGAAGCAGTACAATTAATTAAAGCATGTGCCTAAACTATCAACACAGTTTTGCCATCTTAACGGTAGCTTGTTTATGCCAGCAGCAAAGAAGCCTGCAGAACCAGTGGCAATGAAATCGACAAAGGAGTTTTCCACAGCTTGTTGAGAATTGAATATTTTACCTTGCAAGAAGTGGTCCAAAGCCTGGAAGAAGTTGTAGTCAGTTGGTGCAAGATCTGGTGAATACAGTGGATGACAGAGAGTTTCCAAGTCCAGCCTCTATAGTTTGAGCAGCATTGTTTTTTATGACGTGGTCTTGCAAGAGGATTGGCCTGTCTCTATTGGCCAATCTTGGTTGCTTAATAGCAAGCATCCTCATCATTTTGTCCAATTAGTTGCAGGAGACATCTGCTGTAATTGACTGACCAGGTTTCATTAAGCTGTAGCTGGACCACCAAAGAGACACCATTAGCTTTTTTTGATGAGTATTTGGTTTTGGACTGTGTTTTGGCACTTCATCTTTATCCAACCATTGTGCTGAAGGCTTGTGATTGTCAAAAAGAATCCATTTTTCATCACATGTAACAATACAGTGTAGAAATGGTTCACCTTTATGTTGTGACAGCAAAGAAAGGCAAGCTTCAAGATGATTTCTGATGCTCATTTAATTCATGTGGTACTCATCTATCCAGCTTCTTTACCTTGCCCATTTGTTTCAAATAGCCCAATATCGTTGGAATAGTAACGTCAAACCTTGTCGCTAATTCACACACAGGTTGAGATGGATTCGCTTCCACTATAGCTTTCAGCTCATCATTATACACCTTGGTTTCAGGTCTCCCACATGACTCGTTTTCAAGATTAAAATCACCAGAACAGAACTTCTCAAACCATCCACGTACTCTGTATTCATTAGCCACATCCTTCCCAAACACTTTGTTGATAATTCGAGCTGTCTGCGATGAATTGGTTCCATGATGGAACTCATATTAAAAAATAACATGAATTTTTGACTTATCCGTGGTTTCACAAAAATTGCTCTAAAAATTTTTTTGAAAGATAATCAGAAGACAAAATATGTGTTTGAAAGAATGAGGATATACCTTCACAATTAAAATCAATCTACAAGTGTCAAAGTTAAATGTCAGAGATATCAACTGTCAAATTTAGTACTTAAGGAAACCAGACATTCCATACTTAATAACTTAATATATTCGCTTTAGTGTTCTGCTTTTGCCATATTTATAAACTGGTCAATTGTGCCAAACTATGACATATCTTAAGAAGAGGGATCACTTCTCTTTGGAACACTGGAAAAAGACCATGGTGTCACCTTTGTCACCTATGCCTGATTATGGCGTCCCTTTGAGATTGACTGCTTCCTTGATGAACAGATGACAAAGACTGTGACTCACTCAGGCTCCTGGTTTTTCCTTGTAATCTGTATTCATTGTGCTGGGTGACCATCCAAGTTTTTATTTACTATAAATACGGTAATTGTTAAGGTATTACCTAGTAGAGTTTACGTGCTTCCACTTTTCCCATATCTGGGTCAATTTAACAATCCCACATTTAAAAAAAAAAATCTCTTTAAAAAACCACCCCAGTTGTCTGGAGGTGGGATCCTGGAGGGACAATTCCTCTCCTGATGCCCGCCTCCACCACACCTGTTTTGCTATTCCTCCCCAGGGCGCAGGCCAGTTTGAAGGCTCTAATCCTAACATAAAGCTTCCTTTGGAATGCGGAGACTTTGCACCCCAGCTAAGGAACTGGTAGGTGGACTTTTACCCTCCTGGACCCACACCCAGTTTCTGAAGGCTAGGGGGCGGGGGAGGAAGTGAGCTCCTGAGAACTCTGGGCTGCATTGAAGATTCCTCTTTAACCATAAATAGGTACACAGTAAATATTTGTTGAATAACGAAACGAGAAAAATACCCAGAGCCCAGCATCGTAAGCTAAGTCAGTCTCTTGTTTGACTGCTGCTGGTATTAGCGGAGTTTGTGTGGTTTGCACAGCACCCCAGACTTGACTCTCTTCTGGAAACTAAAATCAATATCCCTGGTTCTTGAAAGGCTAACTCTAACGTGGATTTACAATTTGGGATTGAGTCTCCTTCGGTTTAAAATGAAGGTCATTCCTAGTCACGTAAATTTGTGTCCTCAGTTCTTATTCATGCATTCAACAAATACTAAGCGCCTAATATGTGCCGGTCCCTGTTGTAGGCATTTGGGACAAAGCAGCGAACGACAGATCCTTGCCCTGGTGGGGCTTATCGTAGGAAGGGAGACAGAACGATGAATATTTTTATTTATATTATATAAGTTAGGAGGTAATAAATATTACACAGAAAAAGGTGTCAGGCTGGAAAATGATTGTGGAAGCCAGGAGAGGAGGGGAGAGAATCCAAGATTGGGGTTCTGGTTCGCGTTGGGGAAAAGGGAGACGAGCTGAAGTGAAGGAGGCTCTGACGTCGGGGAACAACGGAGATATTTTCTGCAGAGAAGTGACGGTAGAGTATTCTGGCTTATGCGGAGGTAGGTGAAGGGCAGAAAGGGCCCTGGCTGGTGATGCCCACTGAGTAAGCCGGCGGCGGGAGGCTGTCTTCCTGCGGAGCCGAGAAGATGCTCTGGCAGGCTGCTGCCGAGCCGGGGCTGGGGGCTGCGCGGGCCTCCAACCACTGCGCCCCCAAAATGGCCTCCGATGCCCCTCGCCGCCCCGCCCGGCGCTCCGCCGCCCGCCGGCCACGTGACCCGGCCCGCTCCTCCCGCCCACCCGGCTAGCGACCCCAGGTCTGGGTCCCCGCGGCCGCGGCCCCGCCCCTCGCGGGAAGCGGACCAACCGGAGGAGGGGTAAGGCGGGGCGGGTGGTGACGGCCAATGGGGGTGGAGCTCCGGCGGGGAGTAACAGGTTGGTGGGAGGGGGAGAAAGAGGGAGGGAGAGCCGAGGGACGCAGGGGGAGGGCCGGGAGCCGCGCGCGCTGCTCTGCCCGAGCCCGAGCCGGAGCCCGAGCCCGGCGCGTGAGCCCGGGAGCGCCGAGCCCCGCTGGGTGAGTGAACGGGCCGGGGGCGAGGGCACCCGAGAAGCAAGCGGGCCGCAGGTGTACCCCTGCGGGGCGGCGGTTCAGGCAATCAGAAATACCCGCCTCCTGGGCACAGGTGCTGAGTTGGACAGGGAAGGGGAGGTCAGGGTCGGGTGGCAGTACTGATTAAGAGCTGGCCCCTATTCTAAGGTGCCAGAAGCAGGTGGCTGGGAAGGTGCCAGGTGAGACTAAGGCTGTTCCTAGGTAGGGCATGAGAGCATTTCAGGGCCAGGATATCTCTGGAGGTCAGGCGCAGCCCTAGGGGCAGAATTTCTCTTGGAGACCAGAGTGGTGGCGGGGAAGGAGTTAGTCCCAGTTGGGCAAAGGGAACTTGCTGCCTGAGGTTCAGAGACGTAAGGGGAAGGCATCTGCAGGTGCTGTTTTCCTGAGGTTCTCTCCTGAGTCTGCCAGTCTGAGCTGGCCGCTGACACCTCCCTGCTGGCTTTGAAATGACTCTGAAGTGTGGGGTCTTTTTCCAATTCTTCACCTACAGGTGAAGGCAGTTGCAAATAAGAGACACTGAGCGGGGAGGGATGAGAGGGTACCCCCATCTCTTTGCTAGGGGTAAAAGTATTTAAGGTTTTCAGTTTCTGTCCTTTGCTTTCACACCAGGGAGAATTTTTCCTTCCTCTTGAGAGAGAGAATGTTCTCCAAGGGAGGCTATGAGGTAGCATAGATCCCTGGACCTACAAAATGTCTAGGAATACTTAGTTCTCATGAGGCTTCTTTCTGGGGGCTGATGTCAAACCCTTCCCCCTAAGCACACATATTTTTTTCTGTGGTTCTAGATGGGGGCCATTGGGTGAGGTTTGGTAGCCCAACCAATTTCCGTGATGTCTCCCAGAATCCCCATTACTCCCTGAAACGCCACCAGGCATCTCTGACTCCTGACCCATGATGGCTGTCAGACTGGCAGTAGGCACTAGTGGTGCAGGAAATAGGCAGGACTCCTCAGGAGACCACAGACTAGGGGAATTACACCTCCAGATCCCAGGCCAGATGAAAGGTGCACATTGGGGCCCAGACAAGACTTCTGAGGCAAATTTCCTTGCCTTAGGCAGGTAAGAGAACCAGAGCCAACCTTAGCATGGCCCCTTTGAAGCCCTGCCTGAGGAAGGTTGTAATTGGGAAATAGTAACCGCTATGTTTGTAGACGGGCTGCCTACACGTGCCTCTGCACCTCTTCTTTCATCCTGGATATTTGGGGTTGGGGAGGCGGGTTCTGGGGGACTGCTAATCCAGAGATTTGCCTGACTCTAAGAGGATTCTGGCTTCCTAGAACCCTTCCTGTTTCCCAGGCTGGCCTGCATGCCATCCCCTAGTGGGAGGTGAGGAGGGGGCAGGGCTGCTTCTCTTCATGCCAGGGAGGGGAGAACTAAGGGCTAGGGAGGTGGCCAAGGCAAGTGTGGGATCAGGAATGTAACTTTGGGAACTTGAGAGGGAGGGGTGGAGGAAGACAAAGTCTTCCTGTCACACACTGGCCTGTCACCAGGTTCCTGTGCATCTGCTCCTCTTGCCTGTTCCCTCCCTACTGCTGTCTCCTCCTTCAGAGCCTTGGCCTTGGCATCGGGCTGGCCAGAGCCCCTGCCCCTGGTCTCGCCCCTCTGCCTCCTCTGTGGTGTGGAATTTCTCTGGTCTGCTTTACAAACTGCCAGTGTCGTCTCCCTGGCCCTCCCCTTCCCCTTGCCTCTCAAACCAGTCCAGCCAGTTCGCAGGGGCCCAGTTCCTCATTGTGTGTTTTTTTTTCCCCACTGGCCAAGCAGCTCTAGGCTGGCTCTCAGATTTCTGCTTTTTCAGTGGACCTAGCCAGCAGTCTACCTGGGGGGTTCTTTATGGATCCACCAGGAACCTTCCTATCTTTTTAACTATGAGAAAAAGGGAGCCAAGTGATCAAGGTCACTGAGTTGTCCTTTTCTGTTTTGACCATTTGCTTTCCTTATTACCTCCAAGGGAGTTCTAATCTCTATACCTCTAGTTCTCCCATTTTCTAAATCTGCTGATTATTTAGCATCTAGCATATCGCCTGGCCCTGTGTGTATTCAGGCCTTCTTTTGCACACCCGAAACCACCCCACCCCCACTTCCTGCCAGAAGTCCAGAGACCCTGTCACTCCTAGTTGGAGGCCAGACCCATATGGCTGGGCCAGAGGTGATGGAATTGGGGCAGGGCAGGCTAATGAGTAACTCAGGGAGAAGTGGCTATCTGGTACAGGTGTAGACTGTCCTCCCCCTCCTTGCAGGCAGGAATGGCAGAGGCAGACAAATGAAGCTGAATTAACGATAGCCTGGTCTCTTCCCAGAGTACAGTTGGTGAGGAGAGCCCTGGGCATGTGCCAGGGCAGGGAAAAGCAGGGCCAGGCATCTGGTGAGAGCGCAGGCCTCAGACTCCATGTTGCCTGGCACTGGGTTGCTGTTTACCTGCCTCTGGGGCTTACGCAAGGCCTTGGAGCTGCCCTGCTGCCTTGGTCCCGCCCCGCTGTCCTCTGTAACTGAAGGCAGGTAGGTTTCGGGTTTTCCATGTTGAATCATTTAGAGCTCTGCTTTCTGACCCACCCCAAAGATCCCTTCGGCCCTCTGATCTCTGATCCACATGTCCTGGACTGAAGGTGATTGAGGTTAGGCAGTCAACCTAACCTTGGACCTGGGGGAACACTTGATACTGCCTCTGAACAATTTGGTCCCCTTGCCCAAGGGGCTGTGCACTGTGCCAGTCCTAGGCTAGGAACTCCTTGACCTGGATCTGGAAGATCAGTAGATGTACTGACAGGGTAGAGCTGCATCATGAATAAATCATGTGACTTCTGAGAGCTGGCTCTAGGCACATATGGTTCTAAGATCATGACTGCGTAGAGTAGTCCAGATGAGGAAGAGGTTCTGTTACTAAGGCAAACTAGATTTGCCTTGGGCAAATCTCCCCACTGCTCTGTGAGTCGGCCTTGGTTTGGTGTATGACCTTTAACAAATATTTATTGGCACCTACCATGTGTCCAAGCATCTGGGGACAGAGTGGTCAATTG
The DNA here is from genome assembly GCA_028533085.1 of Varecia variegata. Taxonomy (NCBI): domain Eukaryota; kingdom Metazoa; phylum Chordata; class Mammalia; order Primates; family Lemuridae; genus Varecia; species Varecia variegata. The sequence goes on along the minus strand of JAQIFY010001942.1, from coordinate 7,280 downwards.
ATACCCATGGTCTTTGCCCTCCAGGAGTTTATAATCTAGTGAGGGAGACAGGAAACAAATAATCACTCCAATAAATGTATAAAGATAAACTGGGGTAAACCTACCAAAGAACAACTGTAGAACATATAGCATGGATTCTCACCTGGTTTGTGGGTGGCTGATTTGTGAGATCTGACCTGGTTTATTAGAGGGGTGGTCAGGGAAGGGTTCTCTGAGGAAGTGACATCCTCCTATGAACCAGGTGAAGCCAGAAAGTGCTTGTTGGGTGGAGTGGCATGTGTGAAGGGTAATATTTGTTGTCGGCTTTGATACAGGCATATTCTAGGTGTTTTCCTGTTTAATATCTTGTCATTTCCCTCCTTTTTTTATTAAAGTAGAACCCAAGTATGATAAAGTATACAAAAATGTTAAGTGTGTAACTTGATAATTTTTTATAGTTGTATATACCTATGTAATTATTTATTATCTAATTCTCACGGGTAATCACCTTGTAAGGTATTATCATTATACCCATTTTACAGATGAGGAAATCGAGGCTTGGAAAAGTTGTGATTTGCCCAAGGCTATATATGTCATGTGAATGAATAGCGAAGCTAGGATTCCAGGCCTCTGACTCTAGTCCAGTGTCTCTTACACTGGATGAATGGTTTGGAAAACTACTTTACCCCTCTGCCTTCATAAACTTTGTAAGATGCTATGGTAAAAGTTCGTGTGGGCTGTCTCCTGGGGGAGGGTGCTTTGCTTTCATCATTTTCTCATGGAATCCCAGGGCCAAAAAGATGAAGAACCATTTTTAATAAATGGCCCTCCTTTTCTATTCCTTTCTCTTGAGAGGAAGGACTGGGAATTCTAAGAATGCTCTTCCTTAGACCTGAGTCTTTTTCCCCCACCAAGCCCTTTCTCACCTGGAGCTCTGCCCCTTCCATCCCCTCCCCTCCCTTCTCATCTCACCCTGGTTTCCTGGCTTCCTAGCAATCCCTGAAAGGGACGGTGCCAAGTTTCCTTGGCCCAGAACTCCACAGGGAGGTTGAGTTGGGTATGTTTGTGTTTCTGTCTGGCACTTTAGAGGCTCCTCCTCCAGTTTGGTGCTAGGCTCTGGTGGAGACTGGATTTTTTTATTTACTCGGAAGAGAATCTCTCTCCCCAGTTCTTGGAGCCAGAGCATAGCTGGGATACATTCCATTTGCTGACTCTGAGCTTGGGCAGTGTGGCCCTGGGGAGCTGGCCTGTGGATGGCCATCGCTCTGGCCCTCAGCTGGGACACACCAACCTGTCTTGAGGCATCATGGACTGGCATGATTAAAACCTTATTTAAATCTTTTCTTGAGTAGTTAATATGTCTACGTGGTTCCAAATTGAAAAGGGACAAAACGATACACAGTAGAAAGCCCACTTCTTTCTACTCTTTCAGAGAGTAGAAACTTTCCTCTCCCTTCCCCTTGCCCTCAGTTCCTCCACCCCAGGGACATCACTGTTATTAGTGCTTTCGAGTCTTTTCCCAGAAGTGCGATGATACACTTGGAGGTCTTCTGTATTTTAAATGAGCTCTGGGAGAGGAAGCCCCCTTTTCCCCAGTGGGATGGAGGCATCTGTTCAGCAGGCTTTGGGTTCTGCCTCACTGGGGAGGAGGAAGGCACATGGTGGTGTACGTGTATGTTGAAAATCAGGCAAAATGTTTAAAGTCTTAACGAAGCCAGGCTCCCCAGGGCTATGTCATAGGAAATGGATTCTTTTAGGTCAGTGGGTCTCAAAGTATGGTTGGTATCTGGGCCAGTAGCCTCAGCATCACCTGGGAACTTGGTTAGAAATGCAGATTCTCAGGTCCCAACCCAGACTTACTGAATCAGAAACTCTGGGGGTTGGGTCCAGCAATCAGTATTTTAACAAGCCCTCCATGGGCCTCCTGTTATTCTACTGCTCAGATAAAGTATGAGAACCAGTGCTCTAAATCTGAGGAATTGACAGGGCAATCGGCCCCACCAGAGCCGGGCGGGTGGAGGTTTTTCGGTACCTACTTCAAGTCTCTCAGCTTAAACTTTTTTCTTCATCTTCTAGGACCCCTCCTACCTACCCATGGAGCAGGCATCTACCATGGCTGAGTCCCGGGGCCCTGTAGACCATGGAGTTCAGATTCGCTTCATCACAGAGCCAGTGGGTGGTGCAAAGATGGGCACCCTACGTCGTGGTGGGCGACGCCCTGCTAAGGATGCAAGAGCCAGTACCTATGGGGTTGCTGTGCGTGTGCAGGGCATCGCTGGGCAGCCCTTTGTGGTGCTCAACAGTGGGGAGAAAGGCAGCGACTCCTTCGGGGTCCAAATCAAGGGTGCCAACAACCAAGGGGCCCCAGGAGCTCTGAGCTCTGATTCGGAACTCCCTGAGAACCCCTACTCTCAGGTCAAGGGATTTCCTGCCCCCTCGCAGGGCAGCACGTCTGACGAGGAGCCTGGGGCCCACTGGAATGGAAGGCTACTCCGTTCCCAGTCCCAGGCCTCGCTGGCAGGCCCTGCCCCTGTGGGTCCTAGCAGCAGGAGCACCAGCTTGCTGGAGCTTGCGCCGAAAGAGGCTTCCCCGGCTAGCGCCATTGACACTGCTCCCCTGTCATCAGTGGACTCACTCATCAATAAGTTTGATGGTCAACTTGCGGGCCAGGCCCGAGGCCGGACTGGCCGTCGAACCCGGACGCTACCCCCTGAACAGCGCAAACGGAGCAAGAGCCTAGACAGCCGTCTCCCACGGGATACCCTTGAGGAGCGGGAGCGCGAGTCCTCCAACGACTGGACCCCTAGGACAAAATATGACAACCGTGTGAGCAGCTCGAAACAGCCGGTCCAGGGTCAGAGCAATGGCTTTGGCCGTTCCCGTCAGACTCAGGACTGGGTCCTTCAGAGTTTTGAGGAGCCACAGGGGAGAGTACAGGACCCCACCATGCTGCAGGTCAGCCCCAACCCCTCCCCAGCTGCCAACCCCAGCCCCTTCTCCTCAGCCCTGGGACTCCGTGCTAATTCACATAACCAAGGGCAGAAAGTCTCTACCTTTCGTTCTGTACTTTATGCATGCACAAAATAGGTGATATTCATATGCCCAAGATAGCTCCATGGGTAAAATTCTAAGGGAAATGGAACTAACTATGAAATCAGTATTTACAAGCATGGAGAGTTACTTGTCATTGCCACAACCAGTAACCATGCGTCAGTCACCAGCATTTGCTAGGTCTGCAGGGTATGTAAGGCAGGCTTGCAGGATGGGAGCAGTTTCCCTGGTGCTCTTGTCGAAATTCCACACCTTTCTCTCCCACTCAGGAATTCAAGTAGGTGGGGGAGTGACTTTACTTTGAGACAAACTTAAGTCCATTCTAAAAGTAAATCATTTATAAACTTGTAGGTTGGCCGGGCGCGGTGGTTTACACCTGTAATCCTAGCACTCTGGGAGGCCAAGGCGGGTAGATCATTTGATCTCAGGAGTTCGAGACCAGCCTGAGCAAGAGCAAGACCCTGTCTCTACTAAAAAATAGAAAGAAATTATATGGACAACTAAAAATATATATAGAAAAATTAGCCAGGCCTGGTGGTGCATGCCTGTAGTCCCAGCTACTCGGGAGGCTGAGGCAGGAGGATTGCTTGAGCCCAGGAGTTTGAGGTTGCTGTGAGGTAGGCTGATGCCATGGCACTCTAGCCTGGGCAACAGAGTGAGACTCTGTCTCAAAAAAAAAAAAAAAAAAAACAGAAAACAAAACTTGTGTGTTAACTATCATCAGGGACAAATTACTTGTGACCCAGCTCACAGCCGGTTGAGATCTGTTGAGGAAACTCCGGTTTGCAGCAGCAGTGTAGGGGTGCATCCTGCTTGGACCTCTCCCCGGCCTGTTGCTCAGGCCTCTGCAGCCTATCCTCTTTGCCGCACTTCAGGCTGTTCATCATGCTCCAGGGGCCTTGTCTCCTGACTCCACCTCTGCTCCAACTGAACCCCACACACGCTTCTGACCTAATCCTCCTAGTTCTTTGTTTCTATTTTTTACAGTTCAAATCAACTCCGGACCTTCTCCGAGACCAGCAAGAGGCAGCCCCGCCAGGCAGTGTGGACCATGTGAAGGCCACCATCTATGGCATCCTGAGGGAGGGGTGAGCGGGGGCCCACCCAGCAGTGGGAGCACACACCTCCCTTCTTTTCCTTCCAGCTTTGTTCCCTGTCTCCCCCGATTTTACCCTTGGCTTATCTCTGCTACCTCTTTCCTCCCCTAATCCTTGTTTCTGACCTTTTATCTTCCAGAAGCTCAGAAAGTGAAACCTCTGTGAGGAGGAAGGTCAGTCTGGTACTGGAGCAGATGCAGCCTCTGGTGGTGAGTGGCCTTCTCTGGGAGCAAGCGTCAGGGTTAGGGCTTTGAGGACCTCAGGGGATCCGGATCTGGACTCATTCCCTTCCCTCCTCCCCCTGTATCTCTGGCAGATGGTTTCTCCTAGTTCTACTAAGGCTGTGACTGGGCGGGGTGAGCTTACCCGAAAAGTGGAGGAGTTACAGCAAAAGCTGGATGAAGAGGTGAAGGTGAGGAACTGTTAGGTGCTGGAGGGATGAAGGACCACAGGGAAAAAGCCTTGGCCTGGGGGTGGGCTGGGCTAGCAAGGGACCGAGCATGCTTGTATCCTACATTAGTTCCAGCAAGGACTTCTGCGGTTCTCTGGAGCTTAGGGAGGCAGACCATGTTAGGAATCCAACTACCTTCTGTTCTCTTCCCTTGGGAGTTCCTATCCTGGCTTTGCCACTTGGTGGCTGTGTAAAACTTGAGAAAACTACTTATATTCTCTGTGCCTCACTCTTTTCATTGTAGTAATGACGGCAGTAATAGTAGCTGTTATTTTCGGAGTATAATTTTTGTAATAGTTACTATCCTGGATAATACGTAATCATGATATTAATAGTAACCCTGTAAAGTAGGCATTCTGGACCATTTTCTGATGAGAAAACTGAAGATCAGAGAGGTTAAGTAAATTGCGTATGGTAGTAAGTTGCAGAGAGGAATGAAAAAAATCCAGGTCAGTCTTTTTCAAACTACTGCTTTCTCCTTTCACAGTATTGCCTTGTATGTTGTTGGTGCTCAGTATATGTTGGATTGTAACACCCCTTGTTTCCTGGAAAGCAATACAGTGTAATGGTTAAGTGGTGGGCTGTGGAGCCTAATTGGGTTCACATCCTGGTACCATTACTTCCTGGCTTTGCAACTGACTTTGGGCAAATTCTTTAACTTTTCTAAACCTTGGTTTCCTTAACTATAAAGTGGAGATGATAATAGTACTGTATTAGTTATCTATTGCTGTATAACAAATGACCCCCAAACTTAATAGCTTAAAACAAATATTTCAGGCCAGGCGCGGTGGCTCACGCCTGTAATCCTAGCACTCCGGGAGGCCGAGGCAGGTGGATCGCTCAAGGTCAGGAGTTCAAGACCAGCCTGAGCAAGAGCGAGACCCCGTCTCTACTAAAAATAGAAAGAAATTATATGGACAACTAAAAATATATAGAAAAATTAGCCGGGCATGGTGGCGCATGCCTGTAGTCCCAGCTACTCGGGAGGCTGAGGCAGAAGGGTTGCTTAAGCCCAGGAGTTTGAGGTTGCTGTGAGCTAAGCTGACTCCACGGCCCTCACTCTAGCCCGGACAACAGAGTGAGACTCTGTCTCAAAAAAAAAAAAAAAAAATATTTCCCAGTGTCTTAGGACCAAGAATCTGAGATCAGCTTAGCTGGGTAATTCTGGCTCCGAGTCTGTCGTGAGGTTCCAGTCAAGCTTTTGGCTGTGGCTGTTGCCTTTAGAAGAATTGAATAGGTTGGAGGATCTGCTTCTAAAGTGGCTTATTCAAATGACTGTTGGGTGGAGGCCTCAGTTCCTGGCTGTCTAGACCTTTTCACAGCGCTGCTTTTTTTTTTTTTTTTTTTTGAGACAGAGTCTCGCTTTGTTGCCTGGGCTAGAGTGAGTGCCGTGGCATCAGCCTAGCTCACAGCAACCTCAAACTCCTGGGCTTAAGCGATCCTCCTGCCTCAGCCTCCCGAGTAGCTGGGACTACAGGCATGCACCACCATGCCCAGCTAATTTTTTTTTTTTTTCTATATATATTTTAGTTGGCCAGATAATTTCTTTCTATTTTTTTTAGTAGAGACGGGGTCTCGCTCTTGCTCAGGCTGGTCTTGAACTCCTGACCTCGAGTGATCCACCCGCCTCGGCCTCCCAGAGTGCTAGGATTACAGGCGTGAGCCACCGTGCCCGGCATACAGCGCTGCTTTTGAGTATCCTCACAGTAGGGCAGCCACCTTTCCTCAGAATGAGGGAGCCAAGAGAAGTGGTAAGGAGGAAGCCGCAGTGCCTTTTTATGATCGAATCTTAGACTTTATTCATCGCTTTCTCCTTTTTGTATTTGTTAGAAGGGATTTCCTAAGTCCAGCCCATACTCAAAGGGACTAGAATTGGGCTTCATCTTTTGACAGGAATGTCAAAGAATTTGTGGACATATTTTAAGCCATCATCAGTACCAAGATTTGTATGAGGGTGAAACGCAGATAATACATATAAGTTCCCGAGAACATTGTCATATAGTGAGTGTCCAGTGAATGTCAGATGTCCCCATTATCATGAGTCCTTCTGAGAGGCCTTCTCTACCCTCCATCTGCTATGCTCTCATTCCCTTTTCCAGAAGCGTCAGAAACTGGAGCCATCCAGAGTTGGGCTGGAGCGGCAGCTGGAGGAGAAGGCAGAAGAGTGCAGCCGACTGCAGGAGCTGCTGGAGAGGAGGAAGGCAGAGGCCCAGCAGAGCACCAGGGAGTGAGTGCAGCTGGTGGCACATGTGGGGCTGCTTGGGGAGCTAGGCCAGACTCAGAGCCCCCCATTCCCGAAGGTTGAAGGAGGCAGAAGGGAATCTCCAGAAGGTGAAAAGGTGCAGGGATGCTTAGGATAGAATAGCACCTTTCTCTTTACCTTCTTTGTCAATAATGGTGATAGTGTGCATGATTTGGAGTTTGGATACCTGGATTTGCCCCTGTGCCTCGGGTTTTTCATCTGTAAAATGGGCCTGATAATAGTACCTACCTCACAGGATTGTTGTGAAGATTCATTCATCCATTCAGTAGATGTTTGCCATGAGTGCTATGTGACAGGCACTAATCTAGGTTCCTGAGATACATCAGTGAACCCTACAGATGAAGGGCCCTGCTTGTCAGAAGGTTAGTTTCTAGTGAGAGGGAACAGATAGTAAACAGCCATATTACATAAGTAAATTTATTTATTTATTTATTTATTT
>JAQIFY010001941.1:0-13760 GCA_028533085.1 Varecia variegata | reverse complement strand
TATCAGTAGATAAAAATCAATGAAATGAAAAGCTGATATTTTTCAAGATCATTAAAATTGATTAATAAATTGATCAATTTAATAAGCCTCTAAGCAGGCTAACCAAGAGAGAACGAGATAAAGCACAAATTACTAAAATCAGAAATGAAAGAGAGACCATTATTACTAAATCTGTGGATACTAAAAGAATAATAAAGGAATATTATAAGCAATTCTGTGTTTGCAAATGTGATAACTTAGATGAACTGGAAAAATTCTTTGAAAAATATCTTTCTTGAAGAAATAGATAATCTGAATAAGTCTCTATCAAAAATGTGAATCAACAATTAACCTTCCAAAGCATGAAGTACCAGGTCTAGAGGGTTTCACTATTGAATTCTACCAAACATCTAAGGAAGAAATGATACTGATTCTCTACAACTTCTTCCAGACAGCAGAAGCAAAAGAAACACTTCCTACCCTTCTCTATAGGGTCAGCATTACCCTAATACCAAAATCAGATAAACACATCACAAGAAAGAAGAACCACATACCAATATATTTCATGAACATAGCTGCAAAAGTTCTCAACAAAATATTACTGAATTAAATCAACAAAATTATACACCATAACCAAGTGAAATTTATTCCAGGTATGCAAGACTGATTTGACCATTTAAAAACTCAGTAAATACAATTCATCACATCAACAAGCTAAAGAAGAAAAATCATACAATCGTATCAATAGACGCACAAAAAGCATTTGATGAAATCTAACACTTATTTATGTTAAAAACTCTCAGTAAACTAAGAATAGAGAACTTCCTAAGCCTAATAAAGAACCTCTACAAAAAAAGAAAAAGAGCTACCAAGCCACAAGTAGACATGAAAGAACCTGAAATGCATATTACCAAGCATAAGAAGCCAATCTGAAAAGGCTGCATTCTGTATGATTCCAACCATATAACATTCTAGAAAAAGCAGAACTGTAGAGAAGATGTGGTTGCCAAGGACTTGGGGAGGGTGAGGATGAGTAGGTAAAACCCAGGGGATTTTAAGGGCAGTGAGACTGTTCTTTATGATACTGTAACGGTGGGTGCGTGACATTATGCATTTGTCAAAACCCACAGAACTTTACCATACAAAGGGTGATAAAACTGTGGACTTTAGTTCACAATAATGCATCCATATTAGTTCACTGATTGTAACAAATGTACCATACAAATGAAGACATTAATAATTCAGAGACCTCACCTAAATGCTGGGGTGCTTACCAGAGCCCCTCTTCATCGGTGGGCCCTGAACTCCATTTTCTCCCTAGCCTCAAGAGATTATCATCAATGCTTCTCAGCTTTCTCAGCCACCACTTGCGTATGAGAAAATACCTCTGGAGAAAAACGGGCACCAAATGTCAGATATACCTACTGGTTTCTCCTTTCTGTGGAATCTTAGCCCTTCAAGTCTTCCTGCCTCAGTGGTTCTCCTATAACCACAAATCAATTTCCTTAATACTATGTCCAAGGTTTATAACTGTTCTTGGCTGGAGAGCTGGTGCCCTGTGCTACCCTAAAATTAACTGAGCAGTTATATAAAGAGTAAGAAGATCAGTAGGCCATAGTCAAAAGACCATGACAGGAAGAAAATATTTGCATATGTTGTATACGATATTTAAAGAGCTACAATAATCAATAAGAATAGAAAGAATCAACACAAAGGGAAGATGAGCAAAGGGTATTAGCAGCCCATTCACAAACAGAGCACAGATAGGCTATAGATGACTAGATTTAATAGATGTACAAGCTTACTCTTCACCAAGAAAATGCAACTTAAGCTAGCCATAAACTGCTGTTTTTCATACATTGGATTTTTAAAATTTTACAAATTAATACAATATGTTAATTTGGTGGTAAAATTGGGACTTTCATGTTCTATGGAAGTGGGAGTGAAAATTGCCAATTGGCAGATTTCAAAGTTATCTACCCTTTGACTCAGCAATTAGTTTTAAGTCTCTGTCACTCAGAAACTTTCATTAGAGTACACAAAGATATACTAGCTAATAAAAGCATTTGTTGAGAGCCCACTATTTGCCAGACATTGTTCTTAGTGCTTTACATAAACTAACTCATATAATTCTCACAATGACATAGAGACAATAGATGTATCCCAGTCTGAATGGTAGTTGAGATAGGAAACTAAAGATAAAACATAAATAGACAATGCTAATATAAGCTATAGAAGAGTTAGCTATTGTCTCAAATACTAGGTAGCAGAAGCAAGATTTTCAAAGAGAGATAGAGAAAGAGAGATAATGGATGAATGTAGGAGACTGTGCTTGGTTTGGAGGATGGAAATAGATCAGGAAGTGTTGCCCAGGTGAATCAAGGGGCTGTGACATAGAACCAGGTGGAAATAGCCACAGGGCTGGGCTAGCCATGTCCCTAAAATTTGATAACCATGGGAGAAGATTTTGTTACTTCCACACCAAGTATTTTCAATCACCTGCCTCTTCCTTGTACTCCACTATGCCAACTGCTGTGGGGTTTGGGGAAGAAATACAAAACATAGTCTCTGTCTCTAAGGATCTAGACATCTTTGCAAGACCATGGTGTGCTCGCCTCCAGCCTCCCAGAGAAGAAGCCCTGCCCAGGCATCTAGGCAGCATCTACAGCATGGTGTGGGGTTTCCTGTGACGTTATCTCTACTGCCTGACTCTGCTCTTCTTGAAAGCATTCCTGCATCATCCCTGTGTCCTCCGCACTCACACAGTGTCTGGCACACCATGGATGGCTCTGGAACAAATGAATGGTTCTTCTATCTGTGGATGGGTAGATGGGCGAATAGCTTAGTGGGTGGTTGGTTGGGGAGATGGGCAAATAGTTCATATTTATTAATAGCCCTTTCCTTATTATATGTACATGAGAGGGTTGCACTAAGTGATGTCTAAGGTTTACTGTTCGGCAAATATTTTTATGTTCTGATCTAGTGTGTTTCCATCCTTCAAGATTCCAGTTTTGTGGAATTTATTTTTACCCTCCAAGTTGCACCAGTATAGAGAAAACTATGATTTAAAATGGTGCTGTTTCTTTTAACTGTATTTTCTCTTTTCAAAGTAGAAAGATCTTTTGTATCTACTGTTTCATGTTTCTGAGAAGGCAAACATAACAGCTTCAGGGCTGGAAATCGGAATATATGTCCACTCTTGTATTTATTCTTATCTCAAAAGAAAATTCATTTCATGTTGATTACTTTGTATCATTGCCATGTATAATAAAATTCTGATGTGTTTCAGAGTGTCACATTTCCAGCAATTCTCAGCACAGTCACATACAGCTGAGTCAAGGCATCAAAATGGCGCAGTAAGGCTTCCAGGAGTGCGGCTCAGGCTGCAGAAGCAGCGCTTCCCAGGCATGCTCTTCCCGTGGTGGAGGGCTGGAGGACAAGAGGCCAAGCCAAACCATGCTAGGACATTCCACGCCTCTGCTGGGATGTGCTCGGGTCATGTCCACTCACGTTCCACCAGCCAAAGTAAACCCCACCGAACTAGGGCAGGGTAGGGCAGGGCCCAGGCTCATGCGGAGGAGGGAAGAGTAAGCACATGGTGGATAACAATACAAGCTGTCACAGGGGGTCCCCCTGCTCCTATGGTCTGTTGAGCTCTGCCTGCTTTGTCTGCTTGGGTGGTTTTACCAGCAGTGAGTACAGAGACAGTAAAAAGAGTCACCATTTATCAAGTATCAACTATGTCCCAGCCACATCACACATATTATTGTTAATCCTCACCTCAAATCTGTAAGGTCAAAGTTGTCCTGTGCACATTACACTTTCTCTTAAAGCTACAAATCAAAGAGAGAAATTGACTAGTCCCATGTCACTAAGTGAGTCCATGACAAAGACAGATGTCAAGCCCAGCTCCACCAGCGCACACAATCGCCCATGAGCTATTTCCAGTTTAGGTGGGTCCTCAGCCTCATTGGTCATCTTATCTGATTATTTATCTACCTCTTCCCACGAAGACCACAATGAAATACTCCTACACACCAAATAGAATGACTCAATTCAAAAGATCCAAAATACCAAGTGTTTAGAAGACGTAGCATATGGAGAACGCCAGGCACTACTGGTGGCGATGGAAATTGGCTCTTTGGAAAACAATTTTACATTATCTAATAAAGTGGAATGCAGACTCTATAACTCAGCAAGTCCACTCCCCTGTGTATAGTGCCATGCATGTGTGTGTATAGTATGTGTACACAGTGTGTGTGTATACCAAACAGAAATGCATGCACCTGGACACCTGAATACATGTATATGCACAAGAATTTTCTCAGCCACATTGCCTAAATTGCCCCAAACTGGAAATAATCCAAAGGTCCATTGATGGTAGAATGGACCAAATTAATTCTCATCTACTCATATATGGGTATACATACAACAATGAAAATGAATGAACCACAGCTCCAGACAACCATGCAGTGGGTTAATCTCATGGACATATGTTGAGTGAAAAAGGCCAGGCTCCAATGAGTACATACTGCATAATTCCATTTATGGAATGTGCAAAAAGCAAGCAAAACCATATTCTTGCTTAGGTAAAAAAAAAAAATCTAAAAAGAAGCATAAGAAAAATGAATAACATTTATCAATGGCACAGCAGTTACCTTTGTGCGGGGAAAAGGAAAGTGAGGTTTGGAGGAGGCGTGCGAGGCCTCTGGGGTGCTGGCCACATTCAGTGCCGTGGCCTTGATGGAGCTTCCACAGGTGTTCACATTGTAATAACCCACTGAGCTGTATGTTTCTGTTTCGTGCATGATTTGCATGCATATAATGCTTCACGATTTAAAAAATACAGTTAAAAGAGGAAGACAGAATGGGAGATAAAGTGGAGGCAGCAGCGCTGGATGAATTTTTAAAGGAGTTTTGCTGTAACAGAGCACTAGCAGATTGGCAGCTGGAGAGGAGCATGCAGCGGGATTAAGGTGCAAAGTACATACTGACTCAAATGATCCAGAAGGCAGAAGGGCAAAACCCATGAGAAAGTGAGAAGAGATGGTGTTTGACGCACCTGCGGAAAGGTAGCCGTAGAGAGAAGCAGGATTGTCCTTCCAGGCCTGCAGATTCACAGATTCGGTGATGGCAAGAGGCAGTGGTCTAGTGGGTCTATTCTAGTTGATGCTACTTTTACAGTAATAAGGTGTGTGGTCATCAGCTGAGAATGAGAAGGGGGAGGGCTTCAGGGGTCTGAAACAAAAGAGAAAAGAGGAGCAGTGGCATTCCCAGAGAGAGATCCGGTCAACCTGCACGTGCAAGCTGGGAGTGTGTACAAATCCAACGTGAGATCAGTCAGCACACAGTCAGCCTTGAGTGCGCAAGTGCAGGAGGTCAGTTGGGTCTAGTCGGGGTTGGGCTTTCTCAAGACACTGCAGGGCAAGGAGCGAAGAGCAAGGTCGCCAAAGGGCAAAGAGGAGGTGGGCACCGTGTGGACACCAGAGTCTCCCTGGGTAAGGAAAGAACAGTGGGCATGAGAGACAGGGGGACAAAGGCGTAGGGTCCGTGAACTGAGGATTCCCACAGTCCTGAAGGACTGTTAGAATCAGTTCTAGAGAGAGTGATGGGAAGACGTGTGTGCGGGTGGTCAGAGATCGGGCGCTGCTACACGGAGATGGCGGTGGTCAGGTCTTCAGTGCGACCCCTGGCGTGGGGGCCTCCGGGGATGGAGGGAGGGGTCAGTGGTGGTGGACAGGCACAGGACTGAGAAGCCAGCCTATTGCTCACGTGGATGCTGAAATCACCAAGAATTATGAGGAAAGTAGTGCCGGAGAGAAAAGCACCAAGCTGTGTGCTGTCTTCAGGAAACACAGGGGAGGGAATTCAGGGCAGGAAAGTGGGGACCATGATCTAAAAGGGGTGTTTCAAGTACCCAGAGCCTTTGCAGAAAGAGGGGTGAGAAACAGTCTACGTAAGAAACGGGAAGTGAGAAGGACACCTGCCCCGCCATTGGTCCCAGCAGTGCTGAGAGTGACAAAAATGAACAACAGAAATCGGTCCCTGCTGGAGTGGACTCAGCAATGCCCTTGGGGAAAACCAGGCTCTTGAAAGAAGAAGAACATTCAGGTCATATTTAATAAAACGTTACAGAACACAGGGAAATTTGCTGATGGGCCTGTGAGTTCCAGAGTGCCCAGTGGACAGGTTTAGGGAGTTGGAGGTCATGGGCGATGACTCCCATTAAGTCATTTAAGAAGAGACTGGAAGGCTTCATGCTTTGGGTGGAGATTCCAGCACGGTGACATTAATCTGAGTGGCGTGCTGGGAGCAGGTGGGTTACCATTTCTACTGAGCACCTCTGGCGTTGGTTCTGGTGGGCTGGGGAGTAAGGGTCAGTGCCTGCAGGAGGTCACACAGCTATGGGCACGCCCACCGCATCCCTTCATCATGCTGCGTGCAGAGCCCAGGCTGGGAGGCTGAGCTAAGTCACCCCGCCCCCCCGCCCCGCTCTCTCTTGAAACAAGGTCAGCAATGTAAATTAATTGCTGCTAAATTTCGTCTCACTAAATCAAGCCCATTTTCTCAGCCTGCTGACATCTTTGTAATAGTGTATGCTTTCCCTTTGGTTTACAAGTTTTCTTCAAGAATTAAAAAAAAAAAATTAAACTAGTACAGAGAGCTTCTGTTTTAAAAGCAACCCTCTCCCACCACATGCACCCTCGCCCACAGCCCCGCTCGCCAAGGCCCCTTTCACCCTCTCTGACTGTAGGTCTGCAGTCGGTTACTTCATTTTCCTAGATAATACGCTTATTATCCTAGTTTTTGACTCGCCAGCTTCAGAAAATGCCTGCTGACTTCTTCTGCTGCTTACTCTTCCCATAACACCCCTCCCGGATGCACGCTCCCCTACTCCGTGCCCAGGGGACGGAGGCCAACTGCAAGGGCGTCAAGGGCAGAGCGTCCCGGCAGGTCAGGCAAAGAGGGTGCCCCTGTCCCCATCCTCTCTCTGTGCATCTGAGGTACAGTGTTCTGCTAAAGCCACGATAATGCAAGGCCCCTCACGCAAAGCCCCGCCTGTCCCAGCTAGAATAACACCGTCCTCACCTGCTCCTCGAGACCTGAGGGTGGTGCCCATCCCGGGAAGCGAGGCCCGTACCAAGGCCCACACCTGTGCAATGAGCGCCCTCAAAACTCTCTGCACACGTCCATCCCTGGAGTGCGTCCTCCTCACTCCAGCATCCTGCTGACTCACCTTCCCATAAGCATGGTGGTAGCTCGATGCTTTGGCACCACTCTCTGCTTTCTTCCCCTCCCTTTCTCCGAATGTCGGACACTTTTATTATTATATCTGGTTCTTCTCCAGACGATTGCCTTTGTAACTTCAAACAGTGTGGTAGAGCACACCTCCTTGTGCCATCCCATGCCACCTGCGTCCCAACACCCCTGTGCAAAGTGGACATCAGTATCCTCACCCTGCCTCCCCATCTCACCTTCCTCTCCTTCCACCTCTGTCACCGGGACTTGCACAATGTCAACACTGTCAAAAATCACATTCCATTCAGTGACCCCAAGACTCTTCAGTGTGTGTTTGCTCATTTGTTCCCCTGCAGGCTTATTCTGAATCTGAATACTGTTAGCCGTGACCCGAAGTGACAGCGGTGAAACCATTTCCACTGCACAGCCAGGTGGCGTGACTTTGTCTCCCATTGCTGGGGTCCAGCTTCTTGGCCCCTGTGTTTCCCAGTGGAAAATGTCCCCGTCCCTGAGCCACATTGTCTTTTCTCATATTCCATCAGTGACCCGGAGTGACGCTACATTTCAGTTAGCTTCGAGTTTGGGCTATGGCTGATTGGTACAGTGTTTTGTTTGTTTGTCTCCTGGGTTTTTAGCCAACATTTCCTTGTGGAAAAACAAGGTCGGCGTTCTCAGCACATTTGCAGATGTCTCCGACAGCTCAGCCGTCCCTTCTCATCTGTGTAGTCTCCTTTTCATTTTTTCCTACAACATTATCCCTCCTGAAGTTCTCCTTGCTCTGCTCCTAAACTGGAGCCCTGCAGCCCCCGCATTGCCCCAGACACACCCACCGAGGCCCGGACCAGCTCCGGCTCCTCCGCATTCTCCCGTGTTTGGATGGATTTGTTCTCCAACAGCTTCTAAACTTTTTCAGTGCTTACATCCCCAAAGATATCTTTATTCTTCTTTCAATTGATCTTTCAGCCATTTGTAAGATTTAAGGTTCAAAGTCATCTCCACCTCCAGACTTTGAAAGCACTATTCTGTTGTCTTCTAGCATTGGGTGTTATCGGTGTGGGTTCTGAGGCCAGTCGGATTTTATTTTCTGCAGAAGCCTCTCTCTCCCCCATCCCTGTCTGTGAAAGCTTTTAAACTCTTCTCTTTATCGTACTTGTTCTAGACTTGCATAATATACAGATGTATATATTCCTTAAATTCAGCCATTTCAGCCTGAAGACCCATGTCCTTCATCAGCTCTGAGCTATTTTCTCCTTTCTTCTCTTCATTCTTGTCTTCTTCATATATATGTATACATTTATACACACGTATGTAGATACACATGTGTGTGCATACATACACATATGTGTATGCATATGACACATATGTGCACATGTATCACTACACATATATAAAATATATACACATGTACACACACATATGTGTCATTTTCTCCCTTTTATTTCTGTGTTCTTTCTTTGAGAAATTCACATTAGGTAGACCTCCTCTATTGTCTATCATCTTTTCCCTCTTATTTTCTCTTGTTTTGCTCTTAGTTTAGGAAAATTTCTTTAGCTTTAACTTTCAACTCTGCAATCGAATTTTTATTTCAGCAATTATATTGCTAATTTTCAAGAACTCTCTCTTATTATTTGCTTTTCCTTTTTCATAGAATATCACTCTTTTTATGGTTTTAATATTTTCTCAAATCTCTGAGTGTATTAAATTTCTGCTTTGTTCCTTTGTTTTATTCTAGTTCTCTTCTTATTTGTTTTTTTTTCTTTCCACTGAGGTCAGTTTTTCATTTTGTTCAAATTGGCCTTCTCCCTTCATATTCTGGTTTTCATATATGACTTGGTTGTTGTATATAATTATCTATCAACGTTTAAAAACGAAAGACCAGACCGAGTAAAGGGTTGTTACCAGTTTCCTCTTCTATTACCCAAATCCACGTGTTTCCTGATGCCCTCCCTGGGGCCTGGAAACTCAGGCTGAGCGACCTGTGTTTGAGGCCATGTGGTCTCTGCTCTAGTGGGGGAGGGGAGCTGTCTGACAGCGATGGCCCCAAATCCCAGGAGGAGGAGGCCTTTACTTCTCACATTAGTGGCTCTCGCACACAGTTTCTTCATTTTCTTAGACACACCCACAGTTTTCTGTCCCTGGGGGCAAACCTCTGTGGCCTGCCTGGCATTGTGTACCCAAAGGTGGGGAAGTGGGGAACATCTGCCTCTAGCACACAGACCCTCAGCCCATCTCCTCGTCTTCATCCCCAGGTCCAACCCCACCCTCCAGCCCAGCATCCCTGAGTCCGGACACCCATGGCCCTGACAGCCTCCTCCGGGGTCCCCCTGGGCTGAAGTCTCCAGCCCTCTGCTGCGTCCCTTCAGCGGCTTCCACACCCCATCCAGTGTCCAGGAGTTCCTTAATTCTCACACATGGCTGATGGAACCCTGACAGAATCTTCACTTTGCAGGGTGAGGATCCTTTTCATTATTCCTTTATATAACTGTGGAGAGAGCACAAAACATGCTAAGTCTACAGTCTTCAGCCAGACACTTGCAGGAACTTATAAATGAGAGAAACAAATCAGGAAATAAACAGTCACCCATGGCCCCATGGCCTAGGCATGACTGTCCAGCGTAGGTGGATACAGTTATACCTGGCGTGGTCATGGCACACCTACGTCCATGCATGTGTGTTTATTTCACATGATGTCTTTCCATTTTTTCTACAGTGCCACGAAGACTTTGCCTTTGTCACCACTGATACATTCACGAGTGGGCAGACCGCCCAGGGGAGCCTGCACCAACCCTGCGGAGCATGTCAGGCACAGGTGTCCTTAGCCTGCTCGGAGGCAAAGTCACTCAGCCAAGTGGCAGGTGGTGAAGCAGGAACGAGAGGCCACGTCTGCTACATTCCAAACCCTGGCCTGTCCTTGCGTGTGAGACCATTCTGGGAATTAAATGAGGTAAAATATGTAAAGGTTACAGTACAAGTTTCGCAAATGACATTATCATTCCAGTTCCCCCTCTCAGTCACTGTTGGGGCTCAGAAAACAATACCCCAAAGTATGATGCTGTGACACGCTGAGTACTTTGAACTGAGGAAGTGCCCTCAGAACCAAGGTCTCTAGACCCTCCCCGCCCCCCAGTCTCTGGATGCTCCTCTCTCGAAGACAGGGAGGAGCTTTCTCTGAAGTTTCCCTTGTCGGACTAAGGGAAGTTCCTCCAGAAGGAATGCAGTGTCATGAACTCCCTCCCTGGCATCTACATCAGCAGGAGAAAACCACATTTCGTCACAGGAGACGGAAACTAAAGGTCTCCGCAGCTGGGACACCCGCCCAGACAGACTGCCCGGGGGACCTTCCCCTGTTCTGCAGAGGACTGCCCCTGGGAACCCCACCTGCACGGCAAGGCAGCCTTTGCTCCCACCGCAGTTCTGCCCCTCGTCCTTCCGCAGCTTGTCAGCACTACCCTCCAGACACCTCCAGCCCTTCTTTCCTTCTGTAGCTCAAACTGCTGTTTACGATTTAACCACCCGGCCCTTGTTTGAGTCCCATACTTTGTGGGACCTCCTTGCATATGCACATAACAAATTTGTGTGCCTTTTCTCCTGTTAATCTGTCTACTGTCAAGTGTATTTCTAGACTCAAATATCGAACCTGCAGAGAGGAGAGACAAGGTCCTCTCACCCCTACATCACAGCCACTTACACCAAACTCCTCCCTCCTGCTGGCCAAAGAGGGGAAAAGCCACAATAAAAGGTGCTAGCAGGAGTGGCTTTCTTCCCTTAGTGGGCTCAAGGGATCCGCAGGGAGCAGTTGGAGGGGCAGGTTTTTAATCTGGTTTCACATCAACAACTTATACCCACAGGGAAAGGGCTGTGGCTCAAACAGGCCTCCTGAGAGTTGGGAATTCACTCTCCCTCATTGCTGGAAGACTTTCACTTCCGTCTGTCCTGATGGGAGCAGTCTGAAACGGTCACTCAGCAGCTCCCTGCCTCCTTTGCTTGTGTCTTGGGCGGTCCAGCATGAACAGCCCCCACCGGGCGTGCAGCAGCACCAGGAGTCCGGGCGCTGAGCTGCACAGGGTGGGGCGAGGTGGCCAAGGACAGTGAACTGTTAGCACAGTCCCACGGCAGAGGTTCAGAGAGGGAAAGACCTGGATGGAAATCTAGTTACTTCCCCTTCCCTGCACTGGTCCTCAGTTTCCCTTTATGCAAAGTGAAGAAGAGAGAAAAGGAAAAATAAACAAAAACAAAGCACCACCCACCGTGACAATTAGCTGTGACAATTAACAATGACCAAAGGAGAGAGGCCCAGCATAGTACCAGTCTGGTACACCCTGGGTGCTCAGAAAAGCGCTCCTGTGTGTACAATCCTATGCCTGCTGGAATGTGTTTTCACGGAAAAGTACACACCTCCTGGGGAGTGGACCACCCAAGCTGTCTCTGTGTGCTGTCTTCTCTTCTCTGACTCCTCTGTTCCAGATTCAAGCTCGCCCTGATGCTTCTCTGGGCCCTTTGTTTTTATTTTCAGTCTGAGTCTTCCTGGCTTTGCTCAACCCGGGTTGTACAGGTTGGTTCTTAGAGCAGACACCAACAGATGAGATGGTGCCTGTGGGTCACTTCAACCCAGCCCAGGCCACATGGTGCTCCCCCTGGGTTTCTGTGCTGCTCCTGTTCTCTTACAGATGCCTGTTAGGAAGCTTCCAGAAGTGGGCCATCCTGGATGCTTAAATATCTACCTTTGAATGAGGTGCCGCCGTAAGTTAGGGGAGCATACCACAGCTAGGATCTGACAAGAGTCCCACCGCCTCACTCATGGCTGGGTGCCCCTGGGGCTCAGAAACTGACACCCCAACATATGGCACTTTGACAGGCTGAACTGAGGAAGCAGCCTCAAGGTCTCTGACCTTCCCCCCAACCTCCTGTCCCTCAAATTCTCTGTCTCTCCCAAAGCACACGATGAAGTTGTTCTCTGAAGTCCCTTATCTGCCTAAATTCCTGACCCACCAAAGAAGACAGTGATCTCTGGTCCCTTCCCTGAGTGCTCATTAACTGAACTCTCATCTCAGGAAGAAAGACTGAAGTCTGTCAACACAACTGGGCAGACTTTTGTCATAAACTACTGTCCGTGAGCCCAACAGACTTTGTCCCAGGTCATTGTATGTTCTTTAAGCCCATTGAATTCCCCTAAAAATCATTTACTACACCCCTAAAATCATCCACACTTCCCCACCCCGCTTTCCCCCTAAGAAGAAGGGTGTGTAACCGTCCGTATCCCATTGGGTTACTGGGGAATCATTCAATGAGTCTCCCTTGCATACACATTGAAATAAATCTATATGCCTTTTTCCTCACATTAATCTGCCTTTCATGAGCTGATTTTTCAGCAAAACTTCAGAGAGTGAAGGGGAAGTTGTTCCTTGGCCCCTAGAGTGCTCTCCCCTCTGCCTTGCATGGTGTGAGCCAGCCTTTAGCAACTTCTAGAAGAAAAAGGAACCAAGTAGCTCTGTCCCAGCAGGCAATATAAAGTCTCCTCCTTTGCCTCAAGGCACTCATCTGAGCCTTCAAACCTCCCCAAGCAGGAGATCTTCTCAGCAAGTGTTCCGCTCGGAAGTGCAGGAGGTTCCCAGTCAAGGCTGCGGGACTGGGTCCACTGATCCCTCCGTGCCTGGTGCAGGTACAGGAGCAGGTAGAGGAGCAGGTACACACTTCCCCTGTCCCCCACAGGCCCACTCCCTACCTCCTTCTCGTGAGGAGCAGCTTGTGACAGCATGAGCAAACCAGACCCCTGTTTCTCCTCTACATCCCTCTTGAAATATGTATGGCCACACTTGAATTTTCTTAAAAGCTGCCAACTTGCCAATCAAATAAGTCAAACTACATTTCTGTGCTAATAGGAAAGAACTGGGAAAAGGCCAAAAGGGAAAATATTTGCAAAACACATGAAAAGTTGACATTGTCTTTTCTGTATAAAGAATTCATATAAATCAATAAGAAAAACATTTGCCATCCCTCCAAATAAGGAAACATCATGAGCAAAATATTCTCCTAAAAGAACATGTGATTTGTAAATAAGCATTTGACAGCATATTCAACCCCACCAGTAATCAAGAAAATGCAAACACAAATAACTGCATATGTTTCTCATCTGCAGAATTAACAATGGTTTAAAATTTAATGTTTAATTCTGGCAAGAGGCTCTGAGATGAGCTCTGGTACTCTGGAGTGTGGAGAAAATAAATTGTTACAGTCACCACTGGTGAATGTACTGAGGAATTCTACTTGTTGGAATACAAGCTAAGGAAATAAAGTATGAAATCCAGATATTTATTTATGTTAACATGGTTTATCCCAGCATTATTTAGGAAACAACGTAGTAAGTAAAACAAATTAAAGAGCTTTTATACTTTTATACAGTAAAATGTTTGTGACATAATACTTGGTAGTGAAAGCTCAGCACTCAAAACCACAGATTCAGTAAAATCTCAATAGTATAAAGCAAATATCCCTAAGCACATAAAAAGACTAAAAGTAACATTAATGTGCTAGAGATTATGAGC
>JAQIFY010001940.1:0-13762 GCA_028533085.1 Varecia variegata | reverse complement strand
TGATTCTTGCCAACCAGCCAGGATCAATGCCTGTTGCCCCTCAGCTGGGCACATCCTATGTTTCTCTTGTTCTCTATGATTATGTAATCTTCTATAGTGTAGTGGTAGGCTTGTTGGAATGCTCAAAATCTTCTTAGAAAGCGATGGATACCATAGTCATAGTCACTGCTAATGGAGAATTTGCTTCATTGTCTAAAATAAAAAATTAACAAACAAACAAAATGCCAGGAGTTACTGAGAGAAACAGGAGAAACTAGTGTTCAAAACATCATGCCCATCTTTTCTCACTTATCACTGTGACCTTCGGCATGGTACTTAATTAATTTCTTTAAGGTCTGATTCTTTATCCTCCCTCCATCTCCGTGTTCCTTTAGTGAGATACACTCATTGTCTAGGTATCCATTTTACTACATGAAGAAACCACTGTAGGGACTTCCAAAAAAGCCAAGAGTAAGGTGAAGTACTAAAAATGGGAACTCTTGATTCAGAGCAATTACGCATTAGGGTTTTTGACAGGATTATATCATGTTCTATGCATCCGAAGTCCTTGGACGGTGTGGTGGCTCACGCCTGTAGTCCTAGCACTCTGGGAGGCTGAGGCAGGTGGATTGTTTAACCTCAGGAGTTCGAAACCAGCCTGAGCAAAAGCAAGACCCCGTCTCTACTAAAAAAAAAAAAAATAGAAAGAAATTACCTGGATAACTAAAAATATATAGAAAAATTACCTGGGCATGGTGATGCATGCCTGTAATCCCAGCTACTCAGGAGGCTGAGGCAGAAGGATCAGTAGAGCCAAGGAGTTTGAGGTTTCTGTGAGCTAGGCTGATGCCATGGCACTCTAGCCCGGGCAACAGAGTGAGACTCTGTCTGAAAAAAAAAAAATAAAACCTGATGCTGTCCCTTTCTCATGCTCTCCCTTAGAGAAGACTCCATGAGCTGGACTGGAACCACATCCTAGAGAGACAGAAGGGAAGAATCTTGGAAGACTCAAGACAAGATGCTTTGTTTATCCTATATCTAATAGGTTACTAAAAATCTAGTCAATTGCACTTGAAAGACACTCCTCAGAGAGGAAAGAGCTTGTCTTTAACCTACTTATACATTTTATAGCTGATACCACCATTTGGAAATGGTTAAGTATGGAACTCTTTTCCAGTGGATTAAAAACAGCATTGAAAATAGTATCACATCTTTCCAAAGATACCAGGGCCAAGAGAGAAGAAACTTACAAGCATGCATTTAAAACATTACAAGCCTTTAGACAAAGCTTCATTTCTCTAACCCCTTACAAGTCAAAGAGTCTTTATTTATTTATTTGTTTGTTTATTTGGGAAATGTATCTGTGTTATTTTCATATAAATATTGAAAATTATTGAGTTTCACCATAACAGTTAAATAGTCTTAATTCCAAATACCTGGTTAAATCTTCGACATAATATCTGTATAATTCTTGTACATTTACTTTGCCTTGTTAGGTTTACCAATAAAATGGTGATAATAATGGTTAATCTTTTACAAAATTGTTAAAGATTAAATGAGTAAGGCATGTGAGTTTGTTAGGTAATGCATGGCCCAGAACATGTACTCAATTAGTATTTACTATCATACTAAAGGTACATTTATCTTGTTACTTAGAATTTTATGCATGTAATTTTTCCTGTTAGTCTTTACTGATCTCTATTAGTTCATAAGGATTCAATTCAATTCATATCTGGTACAGAGGGGTAATGGGAGCTGTAACCTTTCTGTTCAATTTAAGACACCATTCCCCAGTTTAAAGGTGATCTCTTTTATGTGGTTTTTCAGATACTTCAAGAGCTCAGTTTATTCAATGTTAATCTCCTTTATGAAGCAATTATCCCTTTCATCCCTTTCTCCCTTCCCAGGTTGGTCTATAGGTAAAAGGAAAATTATGTAACACCATCTGTTGTCTTTGCTGATTCCACCAGGAAGAGACTTCATCTAAATTGGTCTTTGGGTATTGTTCTCTGCACAGGGTATCATATGTTAGCTTGACCACTCCCATATCCTTCTGGGGTGTGCTGACATTTATTGCTTACTTTAATGATCCCAGAAAAAATAATCTACAAACATTCGGTTCCACCTTTGTTCTTCCTTAGCGCTGTTGACATCTGCTAGCTATCACTGCTTCTTTAGCCTCTGATCAACAAGAGCAAAGTAGGACCATGGAAGTAATAATTTGGGGCTATATTGCTACATAACTATACCTTCACACCTTGCTAATCTTCTACAGTGACAACTTGATATTGATGTGTGATAATCTGAGAAGTATTTTATCCCTAAACTTCCAGATAGGAAGGAGGTCACTGGTTCTCTCTGACCTGAATCCTCAAACCTATTAGAAAAGTTCTTCCCTATTGTTCAAATTCCAAATGTTAGATTTCACCACATAAGTAATAAGGACAAAAATTTTATTGCATGTACTCACTTATAAATTTATTTTTTAACACCTTTCATCCCACAAAAGAGATCAAAGCCGTTCATGTTTGAAGCATATGGTTATTTTGCAAAACCCTGTGCTCTTTTTATCAACTACAATAAATATTCCCAGTAAGAAAAACATCTAAAAATGTCCCAAGTTATTTCTCTACATTCACTTATCCATTTCTCAGGTAATTTTGAGTTTTAAAACATGCCAAGTCCTTGACTAGTAATTAGGAATACAAAAATAATAACAAAACATTATGCCATTAAAGACCTCAAAGTCTAGTGTGGTGAAATGCTTCTTCTGTAGTCAATGCTACTTAGAAATAAAACAAGCTTTTTTTCTATGCAGAGATCACTGCATTAAAGTACCTTAAGTGTCTGTAATACATTTCATTTCATTTCTCTTAAAATAAAAGGATACTAACTATATCAGAGGTAAAATCTCAGCTTTGTGTTCGTTCAGAATAAAATCACAACCTACTTTGGCAAGAATTCTAGAGATTTCAAGGGGAAATGTTAATGTATTCAAATATATTCAGTTTTTCCAAAAGCAATCATACTTACCTTTATCAATATGCAGATTATTTGAAATAATATGATTCTTTATTTTAACTAATTGGTTTAATTTAATTTTCCATATATAAATCAACACTGTTTGAATTTTATATTCCACTTTTAACATTACACAGTCCAGTATTTGTATCACATCAAAAACAGGCAGAACTTGAAATTTTGTATCCTAAACTCGATATATTAAATAAATTTGAGAAATGGTCTATGTGCTTATTAGGAGAGCAGGAAATAAACATTATTTTAATCAGGCAGTCTTGTTTGACTTCTTCCTCTTTTTATGTGCTGCCAGGTTTCTTATGGTTTGTCATATTTTGTTAGCCTCAGACATCCAGTTATACTTTCTCTTTTTTATCACCATTATCATTTATAGCTTTACTTGCTGCTGTGTGTACTTCACCAGCTTGCGAGAAAATCGTTATTGTTAAATTTGGAAAACCACACCAATTTAATAAATAAATCATCAATACAAATTTTTACAATCCAGAATTCTTTTACATTTTTATTCTAAAATCCAATATGAAAAATTACTAAGGCTACCTTAATTGACTCTGTAATTTGGAGCTCAGTACAACATCCTAATTTTTATTTCACCTTACAATTTGACTAAAAGTAATGTTATAATATTTTTTTTGGTTGACTATCACATAAGAGTTCCCAGCTGGATACAAATTTTTTTTACAATACTTGCCATCTTTTATTTTTATATTTTACACACTTTAAAACTTCAATACTATTACAATATTAATTCAGAATGAAATATGTTAATGTAATTTCTTTTACATTATGAAGAACAGGGTTTTTTCTTTTTTGGATTTTTTTTTATTTCAGCATATTATGGGAGTACAAAAGTTTAGGTTACATATATTGTCCTTCCCCCTCGCCCAAGTCAGAGCTTCAAGACTATCCATCCCCTAGACAGTGCGCACACGCTCATTAAGTATGTATACACCTATTCCCTTGCCCTGCCACATCTGCCCGACACTGGATTAATGTTATTCCTAAATGTACTCTTAGGTGATGATCAGTGAAACCAGTTCAATGGTGAGTAGATGTGGTGCTTATTTTTCCATTCCTGGGATACTTCACTTAGTAGAATGGGTTCCAGCTCTATCCAGGAAAATACAAGAGGCGCTATATCACCGTTTTTTCTTATAGCTGATACCACCATTTGGAAAGGGTTAAGTTTGGAACTCTTTTCCAGTGGATTAAAAACAGCATTGAAAATGGTGTCACATCTTTCCGAAGATACCAGGGCCAAGAGAGAAGAAACTTACAAGCACGGACTTAAAACATTCCAAGGCTTTAGACAAAGCTTCATATCTCCAACCAATTACAAGTCAAAGAGTCTTTAAACCCACCTATAAACTGTAAGCCACCCCACCACACCAGCTTTCAGATGGCCCACCTTTTTGGGTCAAACCCATATATGCCTTCCATGTAGTGATTTATGAATTAACCTGTAATTCCTGTCTCCCTGAAATGTATCAAACCAAATTGTAAATCACCCACAGCAAGTCCACTTGCTCAAGGCTTTAAGAACTAAACTTTGATATTTTTCTTTTGCCCAAATTCCTTTCTAAAGGGGCCTGGTGAGTCATAACTACAAATGAATAAATCTCACTAAACAGATTTTGTTAACCCAATATAATGTGGTTTACTTCCCAATCTGCTTCTCATATAGCATCACATAAAAGACAGAAGACGCTTATCTTAACTCAAGCATTCCTTTAGGCAGACTCCTGGTCTTTTAGACAAAGCCTTTCTCTTTCAACCAATTGTCAACTAAACAATCCCTAAATCCACCTATGACGTGTAAGCCTCCCTGCTTCAAGAGGTCCTGCCTTTTGGGGCCAAACCACTGTATGCCTTCCAAGTACTGATTTATGACTTTACTTGTAATTCCTGTCTCCCTGAGATGTATAAAACCAAACTGTAACCCAAGCACAGGTGTCCACTTGCTCAAGGTTTCCTGGGCATGACTCTGGGCATGGTCCTCAAATTTGGCTCAGAACAAACCTCCTTAAATAATTTTACCGAGTTTTTCTTCTTTTCCATTGACAAAGTTCATCTTTCCTGATAAACGCACCTTTAGTGTTCCAGGCAAACTAGTGCTTGGAAGGTTGAAGAATGTTCTGCTTTCTGTCCCACTCAGAGATCTTCCCATTCTTCCTGAAAGAGAGAGACATGTGGTAGTGGAAAGAGCAAAGGTATGAAATTTATATCTTACTACAAGTGCAGTGGGAAAACTTCCAAGGATTTCAAGCAAAAAAGTGACATGATCTGATTTCTGTTTTTAAAAGATCATTCTGGCTGTTGTGAGGAGAATTGATATGGAATGTGATGGGGGCAAGAATATTACCAAGAACAGTCAGAGGCTGTGAAGGTCCTCTGGGGAGAGAATTACGGCCTGAACCAGGGCCTTGTAGTAGACATTAGGTAGTGGTCATACTTAGGAAGTGTTTTGAAAGTAGAGCCAACTGGATTTGCTACTGGCAGTGCCTGGGGGGAGTGAAAGGTAAAAGTGACTCCTGTGTTTTTAAACAACTGGGTGAAACAAGAGTCATTAACCAAGAAAAGATTGGCAGGTGTTATGGGCTGAATTGTGTCCCCCCAATTCAAAGGCTCAAGCACTAACTGACCTCTAGTGTTTGGAGACAGGGCCTTAAAGAGTTGTTGAAGTTAAAATGAGGTAGTTGTGTTGGGCCCTAATTAAATCTGAAGGATGTTTCTATGCAAAGAGAACATTTAGACACAAAGAGAGACACCAGGGGGCATGTGCACAAGACAAAGTCTTTGTGAGGACACAGCAAGAAATCGGCCATCCCAAAGAAAAAGAGAGAGGCCTCAGAAGACACTGAACCTACTGACACCTTGATCTTGGTCTTCAAGGTTCCAGAGCTGTAAGAAAATGAATTTCTATTATTTTAGCCACCCAGTCGGTGGCATTTTGTAAGGGCACCTAGAGCAAACTAATATCTGAGAGAGCAGGCTTTAGGATGTGGAAATCAAGAATTCTATTGGGGAACTTGTTAAGTTTAACATCCTTACTGGAAGGCAGTGCATGGCTGGAGGGATCCAATTCACCCTGGGCTCCTACTACAATCCTGCAACTCACTCTCACCCCACCTACCTCACAGACACCATCTCTTTCAGTGTTCGTAACTCATGTTTTGCCTTTCTCTGATGAGTTCACACCTGATATTTATTCTTTTCTGATTCACCAATCTCTAGCACTTATTGCTGACATTGGAGAAGTTCAGGGAAATGGCCTGCACTGAGTGATATTTCAAGTATCACCTCTTCTCTTCCTGTACTCAGCAAGCCAAGGTAAGCCTGCCTTCCACCAGGACTGACGCCTCTGCAGCCACCCACACAATGAGGCAAGTCTGCCTGGCACTGCCCTCTGCTCCTCCTCTCTGACCCTCCTTTCCCACCTGAAAATCTACCATAAGTCACCGGGGCAAGACCACTCACGTTCAGTTCTCACTTAAGATAGTGTCCCGTGAAAGTAGGGACAGTCATCTCAATTGCACGCTGGGACTTGCTATACACAAGCAGCTACTCCCTGCTTCACATAAAGCCCACCTAGATGTTCTGCTTTCTCACATAACCAGAGAACACCTGACAACTGCTAATATATACTCACTTCGGGATACATCCATTATTATGCTAGGAGAAAAAAACAATCTACCTGGAACAAGGGCAAAGTAATCTGGAGCAAACCCTGTTGTATTAGCTGTATTAGCTGTAATACTGTCATATTACCTGCAAATCTTGGGAAGGGCCACAGGAGACCCTCAAGTGCACAGTGTAGGTTCCATTGGTGCACACTAGTCAAGGGACCTGTCTTTAGGATTTCCAATCACATGACCTTTCCTGTCTTATCTCTAACCAAGCTATCCTCAAATTACCACCAACCCTGCACACACCCAAAAAATTAATAATTACGTAAGTCCTAAAAGGTCTGAAATGCTAAGTGGCAGCTGATGGTACTGACTCATCTAGATATTTCATGAATCGATGAGCAGTCAACCACCAGATGTAACAGAAGAAACATCAGCTGAAAAGAGAGGTACCAGTTCAGGGGTCCTAAAAATGTACTTTAGGAAGCATACTTCTTTGTTGTCAAATTTAAAAATAAAAATTAAGCTGGTGAAGAATACAATAGGCTCTGATTTTACAGAGTCAATAAGAAATTCTTCCAAAATGTGTAACCAAACAAAAGATAGATGTAAGAGTAAAAATAAACACAAGATTGATTCAGAAGATAAAATATCAACATATGAGTTTCAGAAGGAGAGTGGGGAGGAATGAGTATCAGAATATTCCAGAGAAAATCCCCCATTGAAGAACAATTTGAGAAAACAGATGACATAGAAACTGAATGGAAAAGAGAAAGTCACCACATTGCCTTGGAGACTTTGAAGGGAGAATCAGACTACCTAATTGGAGAATATAATTATCCATAGTGGTGATGAAACACACTTCCTAGAATAAATAAGGCCTTAACTGAATCTTATAGAACATTCTAAAAAAGGAGAAGAGCATGGAAGAAGTTTTAAAGACATGAAATAGTATGGCTCACTCAAGAATCTGTGTCCTCATTTTGTTCACCTGTGGAAATCCCATGGCGGTTTGCATGGCCACTTTTGCTTTAACAAGTCCTGAAGAGATTAATAAAACTAGAATATTTTAGGCTGCCTATGTTCTACAAGACCAAGTCTTCCCTGGTTGCACTGAGATCCAGAGAGTCTTGGACAATCTTGAGAGCCTGAGCCTGGTGATATGGTCTGCATATTTGTCCCCTCCAAATTTCATGTTGATATTTCATCCCAGTGTCGAATGTGGGGCCTGGTGGCAGGTGTTTGGGTCATGGCGGTGAATCCCTCCTGAATGTCTCAGTGCCCTCCCGGGGACAATGAGTGAGTTCTCATTTTACAGATTCACACAAAAACTGGATGTTTAAGGGGCCTAGAATCACATCCTTATTCTCTTGCTCCAGCTCTTGCTGTGTGACACGCCTGTCCCCCTTTGCCTTCTGTCTTGATTGGAAGCTCCCTGAAGCCCTCACTAGACACAGATGCTGGCGCCATGCTCCTTAACACATTCTACTGAACCAGGAGCCAAATAAACCTCTTTTCTTTAAAATTACCCAGCCTCACATATTCCTTTATAGCAAGGCAAAACAGACTAACTCACAGGGTGAGGGTCAAACATCTGTCATCCATCCATACCCAAATATATGTTGTGCTGACAATTCTCACAGTTAAAGAGAAATGATCACTATATCACCAAAAAATTTAGCTAAACATCTTATACATATGTACATACATACCATGAGTGATGCAGTTTGTGCTATTATAATAGCCAGAGAAATTGACCATGTTCACCTCTGCCTACAGGATCCCTGCTGACACAAATATACACATAAACACACACACACACACACACACACACACACGGCACAACATGGTGGGAGGGCTCAGTAATAGTCCCACCAAACAGACTGGAAATCAAACAATAACCGCTTCAATTCTAATATCTGTGCTGATTGCTGGGATTCTGCTCCTTCAAAAACTCTGCCGAAGTCACAAGTTGTACCTTTTAGAAATGAAACATCCTACACACCCCATCCTGCTTGGCTAATGTCCAAGAGAAAAATAAAGGATGCAGTTGACTTAGTGTGAGCAGAGCAAACCCAGGCTGTTAGATGATAAGGTCCACCCAGGAGGGAGCTCAAAGGTGCCATTATTCTGGTTGTCTTCATAAAGGGAGCTGCCCCATTTCTCCCAGCACAGAGTTGGGGGAACAAACACTGAGGCTCCTCCAAGATGCTGCTGGCCCTGCTCTCAGTGGCTTTGCTGGCCCTGACCTCAGCTCAGAGAACAGATAATGGTAAATGGAGAAAACAAGCGGGAGGTAGGGAGCAGGGGAGGCACTGTGACTCAGCTTTGGGCTTAGGAGACCACAGGGCAGAGGGGCAGGAAGGCACCAGGGCAGGGGGATGGGAAGGGACTACAGTGTTGTCATGGCAAAGATAAGACCAGTTATGTCCTCAATCTAAGCCAAGGACTTATACTTTATTTAAAGTACATTGGGGTCCAATGGAGAACATTGACCAAAGGAATGACAAGGTAAGATGTGCATTTCTAGAAAGGTCTCTGTGACTGTGCTGTGAAAGGATGGAGGGGAGGATGGAAAGACTGATCCAGGGAAGCCCGCTGTGATGTTACTATAGTGACCAGAGTCGACAGTGGGGACGGTGGCCTTGCTGTACACTGGCTCCAGGATCAATGAAACACATGGACACACATCCAAGCTAGTTCAGAGATGGACATTCAGATAATAAATTTGTCTCTCTCTACATAGAGATACACAAATATCGGGACCTAGTATTGTCAGTGTTCTCCCACTCACATTTAATATTTCCATGTGCTGTGAGCCGTGTGTGTAATATCATATCCAAATAACTACTCCCAGGTTGCCTTCTTGAGAAACCACGTTGATATAAGCAAAGTAATTAGAGAAGAAAGAGAGCAGAAGAATACTGAAATATCACATTGCAATGCCCAGAGCACTCACCCTAAATTAGCACTAGGTTTGAGAGATCCCAGGGAGGACAAAAAGGGCTTTTCTATTTTGAGTTCATGGTTGACACTCTGCACAGTGACAACCCTGCCTCCTCCTCACGACTTCCTCAATTTCCAGCAGCACCACAGGCAGGGGAGGGGAGTTAACTTTGGGGATACACGGAGTATGGACAGAAGTCTCCTTGCCTTGAGAGCCCGGATAGATTTGTGATGTGACGTTAATCTTATCCTGTGCTTGTTTTCCTAGATGTCCAGTCTGAAGAGTCTCCTCTCATATTATCAGGTAAATTCCAATAATCCTCAATCAACTCTCTACTCTTAGTTTCCCTTAGGATTTTTCAGCTTTCAAGGGTCGTCTCACCATCACTTCCTCATCAGGAATTGATTACTGTGAGTGCTCCTATAGACTCAGGCAAGCCTCACTCAACTGAGATTCTGGGGACCATGAGCAGGGCCACCAACTTGAGTGACAGATCCCTTGACTGAGATGACAATAGGTGTTGCCTAATACCCCAGGCCAGGTCTGACTGCTGAGAGAGGCTAGAGGAAGGGAAAGTGTCCTCACTCTGACTCCTCCATCCCCCTGGCAGCCTCAGCTGCTTCTTTCTTCCCCAGCGTTCCTCTCATGGTTCCACGGCTTCAGGGAGAAATGCAAATAAATAGTGTCTACTTCCCTTTTCTCTGCTTTGAAATACTTATCTGTGTCCCTGTTCCTTATAGAAATGTGTGGCAGCTATCACGTGAATCGTGAATCAGCGTGGGCCACCACCTAGTCTTTGTCTTCTCCGTTTCTTTACTTGGATCTTGGAACGTGGGGGACCAGCTCTAGTTTTCCCCATCAGACTCAGGTGCCCAGAGTTGGAGTCACAGTTAGCAAGTCATTTAAGCAGCCTGAAACATAACTGGCAACTGATATTCATGATTGCTTTGCTTCTCTTCTGACCTTGGCTACATCCTCTGGGAATTCTAAGTTGTTCACGACCTACTTTTGTGCCAATGTTAAGTTCTCATGCTTGTCCCACAAGCAAAAAAAGAAAAAAAAGGGAGAGAGAGAGATATTCAATATCAACTGTACAAATTAAGATGAGACCAGCATAAGGAAGCAGTGGGCAGGAGGGAGAGTGGTCATTGAGAGGCAGGTTGCAGGGAAAAGGGGCTATGTGATAAGGTCAGAGAAGTGAAGAGACAGGAGAGTCTTTCATTACTGAGCTCAGCTATTCTTGTTCATTACTTTCACAGAATTAGGGAGTCCAATCCAGGAGGAAGACGAACTCGATGGACCGCCTCTTTCTGGAGCACCCCCAGGAAAACAACCACGTCCTTCTGGAGCACCCCCAGGAAAACGACCACGTCCTTCTGGAGCACCCCCGGGAAAACCACCACGTCCTTCTGGAGCACCCCCGGGAAAACCACCACGTCCTTCTGGAGTGCCCCCGGGACCACCACTCCCACCTCCTTCTGGAGCTCCCACGGGAGAAGCACCATCAGATCCAGAAAATACTGCCAAAGAAGAGCCATCCCAGTAATCTAACATGCAGTGACAGGTATGCTTCTACTTCATTTTCATCAAAGGCCCTAACTGCTACATTGCTCAAAATTCATTGAGTCAGTGAATCAGTTAGTTACTGATTCATTGAGTCAGTAAACATGTTCAAATTGTATCATCCTAGACCCCATTTCTAAAGATTTCAGCTTGATATTCTGGGATAGGGTAGCAAGACCCTATATTTATAACAAGCTTGCCAAGATAATTCTGATCTTGAGAAATACTGCACCAAAACTTCTTTTCATTCAATGATTACCTCTCTAAAATTGGCTTGGTAGTGAGGAAGTAGAGCCATGCTCTCCTTGTGGTCCTCTGCCTCCTGTGCTCAGAGTCAATGACTAGCCCTCTCTGGTTTCCACCTGAGCACTCTTTGCTCAGTCCTGCCACACACCAAGCCTCTCAGGTACAGTATTTCAGCTAAATTAGTCTTGAAGTTGATGCTGCTAAATGTTATCTACCTTTTCACACACTTATATTTCAATTAATACATGATCAACGGAAAGGCATGAAGCTAAATATTAAAGGCATATCTCATCCTAGCTCCCTACCCTCTCCCTAAAACCCAACATCATTAACCCTTTGCTTTGAGATATCCACTTGGAAATATTTATATAAACATTTATACCTCTTTTTTTCCACAAATGATATCATACTTTCTATGCAGATCTGTATGCTGCTCACTTCAAATCATATTTCTTAGAAAACTTACATATCAGTTCATAGAGATATATAGATCTCTTCTGTGTTTTGATATTTTTCTTGTTGTTTGTTTGATTTGGTTTGGCTTTTTTTTTTTTTTTTACAGTTATGTACTAGTCCATTGTATGCTTGATCCATGATTTCTTTAATCAACCCCTGTCACTGGGCACTGAGGCTGGTGTCAGTTTCTCCCTATCACCGGCTATGTTGCAGTGACCATCTGTATATCACTGAACATATTCACCAGCAACCAAAACATAAACACCCTAAGAATAATGTGTTCTCTTCATTTGTAATCGACAATTTAGTGCACATTATCTGCTAGGTGAATAAACAGAGTGAACGAAGAGAAATTAGGAAGGCAAGGGGGGAGGAAGAAGGGAAAGAGAGAGAGAAGGTGGGCTCTCACCTACCACACTGCGGTGAAACCAGCAAGGGATTGGACACTTCCTGCTATGATAGCTTTTCTCTATAAACTTTCTTGTTTGTTTCTTTCTTTCTTTCTTTCTTTCATAGGGTAAATAAGAAGACAACAATCTTTGAAGAAGCTCTAACACTGGAACAATGTGATCATAATTTTAACTTGGATATACCAATAAAGTAATAAGCATGCAATTTCTGATTGCCATCTTTATTTGTGCATGTTTGTGAGTCTGGAATTTGAGGGCCATGAATACAGTTTAAGAACATCAAGGAAACCTTCCCAAAGATCCTGCTAGCAAGCTCCCCTCCTCCTTGATCCTGATCCAGCCACTGCCAGGGGGAAAAGTTCCATTATTCCACCCCTTCCCTGGCTTCTTGAGCACACATGCTAATTTTTTATTATGTTTAGATCCTTAACTGATATTCTAGTAGTTTCCAGGAAATAAGGAAAATATAACAAATGTGAGGAAGCTTCAGAGACTGAGAAAATTCTTAAAATTTTCAAAATAATTGATCCTGGTTTCTAGGGAAATCAATGTGATTCTAGGGCTCTTCTTCCT
This sequence comes from Varecia variegata, assembly GCA_028533085.1. NCBI lineage: Eukaryota > Metazoa > Chordata > Mammalia > Primates > Lemuridae > Varecia > Varecia variegata. The sequence goes on along the minus strand of JAQIFY010001940.1, from coordinate 923 downwards.
AGAATCTACTGTATCCCCTTTCCCCTTTCTTATCATTACTCAATTTCCTCTCTTCCTATGTTCCCCCATTATTCCTTAACAAAACCTGAGTGGATTTCATAAAGGAATCATCATGATGTATTTTAAGGGACAAGAAATTTGGAGTCTTTCAGACTTGAGTTTAAGTCCTCTTTTGCTTGCTAGCTCTGGATTCTCAGTAAGCTAACTTAAAATTCTAAGACTCTCAGTTTCCTTATCTTAATGAGAATAATAACAACAACTACCTTAAAGGACAAAGATAAATGGTATAACATACATACCATTCTAGTAATTATTGTAGTGAAGGACAGTAGACTAAAATTGTAAGTAATTAAATGCTTCCAAATTAAAATTTTTAAGATAGCTTTGTCAAAAGGTCTAATTACAATATTCTCTGACAATGTTTCCTCCAGAAGTTAAAAAGAAAAAAAAAGCATGACTTTGTCTATAGTTTTATCATTTACTATCTTGCCAGTCTTCTTAGATTTTTTTTTACATTTCCTATTACCATTTTTTTAAAAAAATGCTAATTTTTTAAAACTATAGTACAAGGCCGTGATTATTAAAACCACTTGGTATTGGCACAAGTGCAGGGACACAGACCAGTGGAACAGAACAGAAAATCCAAATATAAAACCATCCTCGTATAGCCATCTAATCTTTGACAAAGCAGACAAAAACATACTCTGGGGAAAAGAGTCTTTATTCAATAAATGGTGCTGGGAAAACTGGATAACCACATGTAGAAGACTGAAAAAGGACCCACAGCTTTCACCTCTCACAAAAATTAAATCACGGTGGTTAACAGACTTAAACCTTAGGAATGAAACTATTAGAATCCTAGAAGAAAATGTAGGAAAGACTCTTACAGACATTGGCCTAGGCAAAGAATTTATGAAGAAGAC